>JAHIAM010000385.1:0-68567 GCA_021605205.1 Aegilops longissima
CCTTCCTAATACGTTGCATCTTCGCTTTACTAGCTTACTTCACTTGATTGATATGATGGCTTGCTATGTTGCATCACCCATGTTCCACTATTACTTGCTTTCTTGGGTTGATGACATATATGTTCATGCCTCTCACATGATATATCGTGACCTTCGTCTCTTGTCTCCATTAGTTGCATCTCTCATATCACCTTGTGTTGAGTGCCAACTTGCTATGCTTATTGATCGTGGCGACTTGGACATATTACTTGTGATGCATACTTGCTTACTTGAGCCTATTGTATTGGTTGTTCTGCATCATATGCCTCCATACTATAAAATGCTTCCTTGTACTTTCTTATGATGAGCATGATGTATACACTTGTTGGGTATCTTACCACGAATGATAGGTTTTGCCTTCCGCTAACCTTATTTGTTTTCCAGTGTTTGTCATGTTCTTTCATTTTGAAGGATTCACAAGGCATTACCGTCATAGAGACATATTGGTTATGTGAAGGCATACATGATGTGCAACTCCAACATCTTCGGAACATTCTAAGGTGAACTCCTTCCCTTTGAGCCATCCTCAAATCGCGCATATTGGATGGGTCACTCTTTCATTGTTGTTTCCTTCTTGTTGTCTACATGATACATCTAGCAGACGGAGGGCGACATTGGAGATTAGCTCTATGGACCTTTACATTGAGGCGCTTGGACTTGGGTGCACCTTGAATTCCACTCTTGCCACGACTTGAGCATTGGTACAACACCTCCATATTTGTTGATTGTGCTCATACATGTCATGCTCGATGGACATATCATACTCACCACAAATTCGTCTTATGCATGGATTGACTCACATTATGATTGCCTTGTAGCATCTTGTATTCCCATGTCATCCATGATATGAGCTTTGCACTTCCTTAGCAAATTTGTTGTGATCTTCCTTGATGGCATTGATGAGGACATCAATACCATTATTACACCCACAACCCTGCTGCTATACATCTTGGACCAATTACTAGACCTCGTGCCGCCAATTGAATTATCAAGTACTTTCATTTCTTGGTAATGATTCTAATGTTCATGAGAATATGATGCTGCCTAAATTGGATACATTTGTTTTGCTTACAAATGAAGGGCCTACCATGGACAAGAAGATGAACCTTGGAGCAAGTTCAAGCATGGAGATGTTGGCATGCGCATAGAGAAGAACAAACGGAGTTACAAGTGATGATTCGGGACTTTGAAGCCACCCTAATGAGTGCATGAGGCCTTGGACGAAATATACAAGATGCCCTTCATAATATTCGTCCATAGGCTATTCTAGGTGCTCGCGTCACCTTATTATTGGGCCAGGCCCATGTAATTTCGAAATACTTAAGTATAGGCTGTTTTTAGAGTCCGTATGTGTGGGGAAACAAGAGTTAGGGTTGGTTTCGGACCCCTCCCTCAAGGGCCACGAAATTCCCTCCTCTTCCTCCATATATACAGCCCTTAGGGCGTCGTTTAGACTTTGGGTTTTGTTTAGATCAAAAGTTAGCCATAGCAACAACCGCAGTGCCGTTTGTGTTCAGCGACCGAGACCAAGGCGTCCGAGAACCCCACCTTCATTAATAAAGCTTTCCTCTTATATTAGCAATATCCAGATTGCAATCTTAGTCTCTCTTGCTTGTTCTTCGTTTGCTCGCGAGGAAAGCAGGCCCTCGTGGTTAGGTTGATGCGTGCTCGGCGTGGTCAATAACCCTCGGAAGTTGGTTTAGCGATTGCTAAAAGCGACGTCTCGCTGCGTTAAATGTATCGGATCGTCAAAATCGACTCCCACGAAGCGATAGCCACCATCTCATCGAAACAGCGGGACACCTTTGCCTCTATCAAGTGGTATCAGATTTTCAGGTTGCTCGGTGAGATTTTACAGTTTTAAATGATTAGATCGAGTCATTCTTCATACCTAAAGTCCACGAAAAAGCCAAAAAAAAATTTAGGGTTAGTTCATCATATCCGAACCAATCTGAGCCTTTGCATAATCTTTTTGGGTTTTGCTTTGTTGAATTTGCGGTTGCATCGTCGTGTCAAGTTGCTGGTCTTAGAGTCTAGTCTTTTTAGAGTTTGAGTTCTGGTCATAAGTTGTCGCTTGCCCGCCGCCACCATCATCCGTATCCATATACCACCACCAATCCGTATCAAATACCACCACCAATCTGTATCCATATACCACCACCGCTACCATATACCACCACCGCTGCCATATACCACCACCATATATCCACCACCAATCCGAGTTCTTCTCATATTAGGTTTGTTTTACCGAGATCCATCTAGTTTCCGATTCGTGTTTCCTTGCCGAGATGAGTTTCGGAAAAAAAAGTCTGAAACCACCCTCCGTTTAGGCCCAAAATTTTCAGCACTTGTCGAAAATTTTACGGCTATCCTATTTTAGGTGTTTCTAAGCGTATTGAGACGGTCACCATTATAGCAAGGTTTTTTGACCCGTTTCCAGTTTTTGGGTCGGGCGTTCGAAAAAAAATTTTGGTCGAAAAATTTCGTGCCTATCTGTCGATTTGACACGGGAAGAGTTTTGAGACACTCGCCATTATAGTGATTTTTGCAAAAAAAAAAAAAAAAAAGTAAGCATAAAAAAAAAAGAAGCGCAAAAAAAAGAGCAAAAAAAATATTCGAGTGTGCTTTTCCGTTGTTTCGTGCGTGGCCGTGATTTTGTTAGTGTTCTAGGCTCGCGTCTCTAGCACGGTCTAGCCTAGGACCAACCCGCAATCGTCGTCGTTGGCGTTTATTCAACTTTGCATCTCTGAATTGATTGTTCTTGACCCTTTTGCTACCATATTATAAGCCTTCAGCTCCACATACATCTACATCGTGCGTTTGACTCTCACAGTAATCGCTCTATCCAAGTTTTGAGAGTTTTGACTACATCGGTTGCCGATCACTTTCTTTCTCTTGGGTAGGCTGGTAAAATTTGAGATTTGCTTGTGGTTGTATTTATCCACCACACAACCACCACCACTTCCTAGTTGCACTGTCAGAATCATATTCTTGTGTGTTTCTATTGCTGCTAACCATGGCAGGATCACAAGCAGCGTATTGAGGGGAGAACATGACAAACAAAGCGCTACATGATAAGTTTCAACAAATGATGAGTGGGCAGGTGGAAGATGTGCTAAATAGATTTGAAGAGGCCATGGAAGATAGATGGCATTGAGAAGGCGTTGAAACAAAGCTCGATAACAAGTTTAATGAATTGCTCGCCCGTCTACCACCACCACCACCGTGGCACCTAACGCACCTCTACTACAACAACAAGGACTACCTCCACATCATGAAACAGCCCTCCATGAGCTTCCGTGTCCCTCTTGACTGGCCAGTTGCTTTGGTGCTGCTTTGTTGATATACATGTGGCTCCTGCTGCTGCGGTGGGGAGGATGATTATGTGAGAGATTACGAGGATGAGGTTGATCAACATCGAACTCGATGCAACCACCAGCACCACAACCACCAGGTCGTCCACATGCAAATAATGGCAATGTTAGGGCTCCCCTTGGTGCGAGATCATGACCATCTCCTAAACTGAAATTGAATATTCCACCATTTGAGGGTAGATATGTTCCTGATATATATCTTACTTGGGAGTTAGAAACTGAACAACGATTTACATGTTTACAATATCTGAGGAGAGGCGTGTTCCTGTTGCTGTTTGTGCTTTCACTAGCTTTGCATGTGTTTGGTGGTGCGAACATTGTAGATTATATCCTGTTCCACTACTTGGGCTGCTTTGAAAACTGCTATGCGTGCTCGTTGGGTTCCACCATATTATCAGCGTGAATTACTTCAAAAATTGCAGCGCTTAAGACAAGGAAAAAATTCGGTGAAGAATATTATCGAGGAATTACAAACTGGCTTGATTAGATGTGGTATTGTTGAGGAGAATGAAGCTATGCTTGCGTTTTACAGGTGGATTAAATAGAGATTCAGACCATTCTAGACTACAAGGATTATAATAATATCACTCGATTATTCCATCTTGCTTGTAAAGCTGAGCGTGAAGTGCAGGATCGGCAGACGTTGGCGAACTAACTTTTCTGCAGGTCGACCTTCATCATGGACACCACGTGCATCATCTACTTCCACACGTTCTACTACACGGCACCTCCGTGCGCTGCCACCTCCAACCGTGATACAAGAAAGCGAGCAGAACCACCACTATCTGCCAAGAGCACCTGCCTTGGGCCTACAGGCTCTTCTTCTTCCATGGCGTCAACAGGGCACACAAGTGATATTATTTGTAAATCGTTGTATGAGGAAGAGGACATTTTGAGAGAATGCCAATCTCAGCGTGTGATGATTGCTATTGAGGATGGTGGGTATGAGTCCGCTAGTGACTATGATGAAGAGACTTTGGCTCTTATTACACATGAAGAACACGGTGGAGATGATTCTGATCATGAGGCATAATACATGGCTCTTGAAGATCTTGGCAGGTATGAATGTTTAGTTGCTCAGCGTGTTTTGAGTGTGCAGGTTACACAAGCTGAGCAAAATCAGAGGCATAACTTGTTCCATACAAAGGGAGTTGTGAAGGAGCGTTCTATTCGCATCATCATAGATGGAGGGAGCTGCAACAACTTGGCTAGCATGGATATGGTGGAGAAGCTTTCTCTCACCACAAGACCACATCCACATCCTTACTACATCCAATGGTTCAACAACAGCGGCAAGGTTAAGGTAACATGTACTGTTAGGTGTGTATTTTAGTATCCCCACATATGCTGATTATGTTGATTGTGATGTGGTACCTATGCAAGCATGTTCCTTATTACTTGGTAGACCATGGCAATTTGATAAAATTCTGTACACCATGGTAGAAACAATCAGTATACTCTTGTTCACAAGGATAAAAATATTACTTTGCTTCCTATGACTCCTGATTCCATTTTGAAAGATGATATTAATAGAGCTAATAAAGCAAAACAGGAGAAAATAAGAGTGAAAATCAGATTGTGGCAAAAGAATTTGAGCAACAAATGAAGCCTAATAATAAACCATCTAATGTTGCTTCTGAAATTAAACTGAAAAGTGCATGTTTATTTGCCACCAAATCTGATATTGATGAGCTAGATTCTAGCAAATCTGTTTGCTATGCTTTTGTGTGCAAAGAGGCATTATTTTCATTCGAGGGGCGTGCCTTCCTCTTTGCCCCTGCTGTCACTAACATTTTGCAGGGAGTTAGCTGGCGTCTTCCCACAAGGCGTGCCACGGGATACCACCTATTCGAGGATTGAGCATCAAATTGACTTAATTCCGGTGCATGGCTACCAACCGCGCACCATACCGTACCAATCCGGAGGAGGCGAAGGAGATTATCGTCAAGTACAGGAGCTGCTCGACAAAGGTTATATCGCGAATCTCTTAGTCCTTGTGTTGTTCCTATTATACTAGTGCCTAAAAAGGATGGTACGTCGGCGTATGTGTGTTGATTGATGAGGACATGATTACCTTGGATACGACCAAAAATATTGCATACATGTATATTTGTGAGGTGATTTCTAATGCAAACTATGCAATAATTTATTTATGTCATCCAGGACAAAAATACTTCACAAACTTTTGTGCCATGTCTAATTGGAGGTGTATGGGACATTTGTACAATCCACATATGAAGATAAGGGAGAAAGAGATGTTTACCTGCTTTTCAAAAAGTTCTCTCACGTCACTTTTGGCCCAAGAGAAGATAGAGTCCAAGTCTCTCACGTTCTGGACTCAGATTCGGACTACATAGACATACCTGACTAAAGCGTCTATAACTTTTCATACGGACTCCAAATTGGTTGATTCTTTTTTGTTGGAAAATAGATTTCGTGCATTTTCCAACCCAATTGAATCACCTTAAAATCCGTCCGGGCGTTGAGTTATAGACGAAACAATCTGATGCTGCAGCAGAATCCGAGTCAAACTACAAGTCCAAAGGTGTTACGTCACCTCGCTTGGGCCCATTGGCCTTGTACGACCTAGGGTTAGTTTTAGGCTGCCTTGGGACGTCCTCCCACCTCCTTGGCCGCCACCCTTGCTCCTATATAAGTAGATCCATGATGAGGACATCAATACCATTGTTACACCCACACCCCTCTTGCTACATATACGACCAATTACTAGAAACTCGCATGCGCCAATTAAATTATCAGGTACTTTCGTTTCTTGGTAATGATTCTAATGTTCATGAGAATATGATGCTGCCTAAATTGGATACATTTGTTTTGCTTACAAATGAAGGCCCTAGCTTGGAGAAGGATGGACATTGGAGCAAGAACAAGCATGGAGATAATGCCATGCATAGGGAACAAACGGAGTTACAAGTGATGATTTCAGGACTTTGAAGCCACCATAATGGATGCATGAAGCCTTGGACGAAATATACAAGATGCTACTTCATAAATGTCGTCCGAGGCTATTCTAGGTGCTTCGTCACCTTATTATTGAGCCAGGCCCATGTAATTTCGAAATACTTAAGTACAGGCTGTTTTAGAGTCCGTATGTGTGGGAAACAAGAGTTAGGGTTGATTTGGACCCCTCCACCAAGGGCCACGAAATTCCCCCCTCTTCCTCCATATATACAGCCCTTAGGGCACCGTTTAGACCTTGGGTTTTGTTTAGATTAAAAAGTCCGCCATAGCTGCAACCGCGTGCCGTTTATGTTCAACGACCGGACAAAGCGTCACAGAACCCCACCTTGATCAATAAAGCTTTCATCTTATATTCGCAATATCAGATTGCAATCTCAGTTTCTTGCTTGTTCTTCGTTTGCTGCGAGAAACAGACCCTACGTGGTCAGGTTGATCGTGCTCCGGCGTGGTCAATAACCTCTCGGAGTTGGTTTAGCGATTGCTAAGTAGCGGCGTCCTCGCTGCGTTCGTAGTCGGATCGTCAAAGTCGACTTCCTCCAAAGCGAAAACCAACATCTCATCGAAGGCAGGACACCTTTGCCTCTATCAAGTGGTATCAGATTTCCAGGTTGCTCGGTGAGATTTTACAGTTTTAAATAGTTTAGATCGAGTCATTCTTCATACCTATTGTCCACGAAAAAGCCACACAAAAAAATTAGGGTTAGTTCATCATATCCGAACCAATCTGAGCCTTTGCATAATCTTTTTAGGGTTTTTGCTTTGTTGAATTTGCGGTTGCATAAATGCGTGTCAAGTTGCTGGTCTTAGAGTCTAGTCTTTTAGAGTTTGAGTTCTGGTCATAAGTTGTCACGCTTGTGCCGCACTTTCATCATCGCCTTAACATCTTCCACCTTTGCTTATCCATACCGCTCTGAATCCATATCCATATACCACCACGCTGCCATATATCACCACCAATCCAAGTTCTTCTCATATTAGGTTTGTTTAGAGATCCATCTTGATGAGGACATCAATACCATTGTTACACCCACAGCCCCTCTTGCTACATATCTTGGACCAATTACTAGAGCTCGCATACGCCAATTAAATTATCAGGTACTTCGTTTCTTGGTAATGATTCTAATGTTCATGAGAATATAATGCTGCCTAAATTGGATACATTTGTTTTGCTTACAAATGAAGGCCTAGCTTGGAGAAGGATGGACATTGGAGCAAGAACAAGCATGGAGATAATGCCATGCGCATAGAGAGAACAAACGGAGTTACAAGTGATGATTCAGGACTTTGAAGCCACCCTAATGAGTGCATGAGGCCTTGGACGAAATATACAAGATGCCACTTCATAATATTAGTCCATAGGCTATTCTAGGTGCTGCGTCACCTTATTATGGGCCAGGCCCATGTAATTTCGAAATACTTAAGTATAGGCTGTTTTTAGAGTCCGTATGTGTGGGGAAACAAGAGTTAGGGTTGATTTGGACCCCTCCACCAAAGACCACGAAATTCCCCCTCTTCCTCCATATATACAGCCCTTAGGGCACCGTTTAGACCTTGGGTTTTGTTTAGATTAAAGTTACGCCATAGCTGCAACTTGGCGTGCCGTTTGTGTTCATGACCGGACAAAGGCGTCACAGAACCCCACCTTGATCAATAAAGCTTTCATCTTATATTCGCAATATCCAGATTGCAATCTCAGTTTCTTGCTTGTTCTTCGTTTGCTCGGAGGAAGCAGACCCTCGTGGTCAGGTTGATGGGTGCTCGGTGTGGTGATAACCTCTCGGAGTTGGTTTAGCGATTGCTAGTAGCGGCGTCCTCGCTGCGTTCGTGGTCGGATCGTCAAAGTCGACTTCCTCCAAGCGAAAACCACATCTCATCGAAAGGCGGGACACCTTTGCCTCTATCAAGTGGTATCAGATTTTCAGGTTGCTCGGTGAGATTTTACAGTTTTTCGTAGATTAGATCGAGTCTGTTCTTCATACCTAAAGTCCACGAAAAAGCCACAAAAAAAAATTAGGGTTAGTTCATCATATCCGAACCAATCGAGCCTTTGCATAATCTTTTTAGGGTTTTGCTTTGTTGAATTTGCGGGTGCATCGTCGTGTCTAGTTGCTGGTCTTAGAGTCTAGTCTTTTAGAGTTTGAGTTACGGTCATAAGTTGTCACGCCGCCCGCGCTTTCATCATCCGTATCCATATACCACCACCAATCCGTATCCAAATACCACCACCAATCCGTATCCATACCACCACCGCTACCATATACCACCACCGCGCCATATACCACCACCATATATCCACCACCATATATCCACCACCAATCGAGTTCCTTGCATATTAGGTTTGTTTTAGAGATCCATCTAGTTTCGATTCGTGTTTCCTTGCGGAGTAGGTTTGGAAAAAAAAAAAAAAAAAGTGCAGAGACCACCCTCGTTTAGGCCCAAAATTTTCAGCGCACTTGTCGAAAAATTTTACTGGCTATCCTATTTTAGGTGTTTCTAAGTGTATTGAGGCGATTCGCCGTTATAGAAAGTTTTTTTGACCCGTTTCAGTTTTTGGGTCGAGGCGATGAAAAAAAAAAATTGGTCGAAAAAATTTCGTGCCCATCTGTCGGTTTGACCTCGGAAGAGTTTTGAGACACTCGCCATTATAGTGATTTTCACAAAAAAAAAAAAACAGCAAAAAAAAGCAGCGCAAAAAAAAAGCGAAAAAAAATTCCAGTGTGCTTTTCCTTGTTTACGTGCAGCGCCGTGATTTTGTTAGTGTTCTAGGCTCGCGTCTCTAGCGGTCTAGCCTAGGACCAGACCGATCTGCGTCGTTGGCGTTTATTCAACTTTGCATCTCTGAATTGATTATTCTGACCCTTTTTGCCACCATATTATAAGCCTTCCAGCTCCACATACATCTACATCGTCGTTTGACTCTCCAGTAATCGCTCTATCAAGCTTTGAGAGATTTGACTACATCGGTTGCGATCACACTTTCTCTTTGAGGTAGGCTGGTAAGAATTTGAGATTTGCTTGACGGTTGTGGTGTCCACCACCACCACCACCACTTCCTAGTAGTCAGTGAATCATATTCTTGTGTGTTTCTATTGCTGCTAACCATGGCAGGATCACAAGCCAGCGTGGTAGTGGGAGAACATGACAAACAAAGCGCTACATGATAAGTTTCAACAAATGATGAGTGGGCAGGTGGGCGATGTGCTAAATAGATTTGAAGAGGCCATGGAGAAGATAGATGGCATTGAGAAGGCATTGAAACAAAGCTCGATAACAAGTTTAATGAATTGCTGGCGCGTCTACCACCACCACCACGGCGGCACCTAACGCACCTCTACAACAACAAGGACTACCTCCACATGTGAAACAGCCCTCCGCCGAGCTTCCCGTGTCCCTCTTGACTGGCCAAGCTCTTTGGTGCTGCTGTTGATATACATGGCTCCTGCTTGCTTTGGTGGGGAGGATGATTATGTGAGAGCTTACGAGGATGAGGTTGATCAACATCGAACTACGTGCAACCACCAGCACCACAACCACCAGGTCGTCCACATGCAAACAATGGCAATGTTGGGCTCCCCTTGGTGCGAGATCATGACCATCTCCCTAAACTGAAATTGAATATTCCACCATTTGAGGGTAGATATGTTCTGATATATATCTTACTTGGGAGTTAGAAACTGAACAACGATTTACATGTTTACAATATCACGAGGAGGCGTGTTCTGCTGCTGTTTGTGCTTTCACTAGCTTTGCATGTGTTTGGTGGTGCGAACATTGTAGATTATATCTGTTCCAGCTACTTGGGCTGCTTTGAAAACTGCTATGTGTACTCGTTGGGTTCCACCATATTATCTCGTGAATTACTTCAAAAATTGCAGCGCCTAAGACAAGGAAAAATTCGGTGAAGAATATTATCAGGAATTACAAACTGGCTTGATTAGATGTGGTATTGTTGAGGAGAATGAAGCTATGCTTGCACGTTTTACGGGTGGATTAAATAGAGAGATTCAGACCATTCTAGACTACAAGGATTATAATAATATCACTCGATTATTCCATCTTGCTTGTAAAGCTGAGCGTGAAGTCAGGATCGGCAGGCCTTGGCGGCGGACTAACTTTTCTGCAGGTTGACCTTCATCATGGACACCCGTGCATCATCTACTTCCACCGTTCTACTACACGGCACCTCAGTCGGCTGCCACCTCAACCGTGATACAAGAAAGCAGGCACAACCACCACTCTCGCCAAGAGGACACTGCTGGACCTACAGGCTCTTCTTCTTCCATGGCGTCAACAGGGCACACAAGTGATATTATTTGTCGTCGTTGTAAGGGAAGTGGACATTTTCGAGAGAATGCCAATCTCAGCGTGTGATGATTGCTCACGAGGATGGTGGGTATGAGTCGCTAGTGACTATGATGAAGAGACTTTGGCTCTTATTACACATGAAGAACACGGTGGAGATGATTCTGATTTTGAGGCGCAATACATGGCTCTTGAAGATCTTGACAGGTATGAATGTTTAGTTGCTCAACGTGTTTTGAGTGTGCAGGTTACACAAGCTGAGCAAAATCAGAGGCATAACTTGTTCCATACAAAGGCAGTTGTGAAGGAGCGTTCTATTCGCGTCATCATAGATGGAGGGAGCTGCAACAACTTGGCTAGCATGGATATGGTGGAAGCTTTCTCTCACCACAAGACCACATCCACATCCTTACTACATCCAATGGTTCAACAACAGCGGCAAGGTTAAGGTAACACGTCTTGTTCGTGTGCATTTTAGTATCTCTACATATGCTGATTATGTTGATTGTGATGTGGTACCTATGCAAGCATGTTCCTTATTACTTGGTAGACCATGGCAATTTGATAAAATTCTGTACACCATGGTAGAAACAATCAGTATACTCTTGTTCACAAGGATAAAAATATTACTTTGCTTCCTATGACTCTGATTCCATTTTGAAAGATGATATTAATCGAGCTAATAAAGCAAAACAGGAGAAAATAAGAGTGAAAATCAGATTGTGGCAAAAGAATTTGAGCAACAAATGAAGCCTAATAATAAACCATCTAATGTTGCTTCGAAATTAAACTGAAAAGTGCATGTTTATTTGCCACCAAATCTGATATTGATGAGCTAGATTCTAGCAAATCTGTTTGCTATGCTTTTGTGTGCAAAGAGGCATTATTTTCATTCGAGGGCGTGCCTTCCTCTTTGCCCCTGTTGTCACTAACATTTTGCAGGAGTTCGCTGGCGTCTTCCCACAAGGCGTGCCACGGGATTACCACCTATTAGAGGATTGAGCATCAAATTGACTTAATTCGGTGCATCGCTACCAACCGTGCACCATACCGTACCAATCGGAGGAGGCGAAGGAGATTATCGTCAAGTACAGGAGCTGCTCGACAAAGGTTATATCTGCGAATCTCTTAGTCCTTGTGCTGTTCCTATTATACTAGTGCCTAAAAGGATGGTGCGTCGGCGTATGTGTGTTGATTGTAGAGGCATTAATAATATTACTATTCGTTATCGTCATCCTATTCCTATGCTAGATGATATGCTTGATGAATTAAGTGGCTCTACAATATTCTCCAAAGTTGATTTGCGTAGTGGATACCATCAAATTCGTTATGAAATTGGGAGATGAATGGAAAACAGCATTTAAAACTAAGTTTGGATTATATGAGTGGTTAGTCATGCCTTTTGGGTTAACTAATGCACCTAGTACTTTCATGAGATTAATGAGCGAAGTTTTCGTGCTTTCATTGGACGATTTGTGGTAGTTTACTTTGATGATATACTGATTTATAGCAAATCTTTGGAAGAACATTTGGAACATTTACGTGCTGTTTTTAATGCTCTCGTGATGCCGTTTGTTTGGTAACCTTGGGAAGTGCACCTTTTGCACCGACCGAGTATCTTTTCTTGGCTATGTTGTTACTCACGAGAATTGAAGTTGATAAAGCCAAGATTGAAGCTATTGAGTTGGCGCAGCCAAAAGCAGTCACACAAGTGAGGAGTTTTCTTGGACTCGCTTTGGTTTCTATAGGCGTTTTGTGAGAGACTTTAGCACCATTGTTGCACCTCTCAATGAGCTTACAAAGAAGGGCGTGCCTTTTGTTTGGGGTACCGCTTGGGAAGAAGCCTTCACGGTATTGAAGATAAGTTGACACATGCTCCTTTACTCCAACTTCGACTTTAATAAGACTTTTGAGCTTGAATGTGATGCTAGTGGAATTGGATTAGGAGGTGTGTTATTACAAGATAGCAAACCTGTTGCATACTTTTACGAAAAATTGAGTGGGCCTAGTCTGAACTATTCTACTTATGACAAAGAATTATATGCTCTTGTTAGATCTATTCATCCTTTGTCCAAGCCGGTCGAGCCTTTGCAGTTTTCTTTTCATTGTTTGCATTATTGAATTATCGGTTGCATCGTGGGTATCGAGTTGCTAGTCTTAGTGTCTAGTTCCTTTAGAGTTTGAGTTCTGTTCACATTAGTCACGCCGCTTGCTGCATCATTATCCTTCCGCTGTCCACCATACCATCCATCAATTTCCACCACGTACTCGCACTATTCATTGTCATAATCATAGTTGAGGTCATTCACATCTTCGCTTGATCCAATCTGCATCTTATCTAGTTTGTTTTGGAAAAGAGAAAAAAAAGAGAAAAAAGAGAAAAAAGTAAAAAAAGTCAGAGAAAAAAAAGAAAGAAAAAGAAAAAAAGTGTGAGAAAAAAAAAGAGTGAAGAAAAAAAAAAACAAAGTTCGGATCTATCTAGACTCAATCTCGTAGCTGAATTCGGATTGGAATCTGTTTTGTGCACTGTTCAGTTAAACAGGCATAACTTCCTCATCGATGTCCATTTTGGCTCCACAGTACTCAAATTAAAGCTAGAGACAGGCCGCATCTAAATAGTTGCAGAAGCTAGTTCAATATTTAGCACCTCAAAATCGGCTTCTAAATAGGTCTTTTTGCCCTCCAGTTCGTGAACACAGCTTATTCCAGTTTTTAAACCAGTTTTAGAATTTTTGACTCCTCATATCAACTCGGAATTGAGTGATTCTTTTGCATTGGAAAGCTTGAGTTAGTAGCATTCTTTGAAAAATTTATTAGAAAATTGGCTCAAACTTTTCAAGAGGAAAATTGGAGAGAGTTGTTGTATATCTGCTTGGCGGTTGTTTTCATCATTATCTTTCTTGCGTTGTGATCTTCACTTATATCTTGCTGTCCAGAGCTACTTATTATCCTTCATTGATGCTAGTTGTGCTTTCTGCGTGACCTCATTAGTGTTCTAGGCTCGCGTCTCTAGTCGGTCTAGCCTAGGACCAGCACAGATGCCGTCGTTGAGCGTTTATTCAACATTGCATCTCTGAATTGCTTATTGATAATCTTTTGCTACCATATATAGCCAACCCAGCTCCACATATTTCTACACGTGTATCGTCACGTTCCCCTGGCAATCGCTTTACACAATCTTCGTAGTTATTTGACATTGCTGGTTGCTGTCACCACCTGCTGCATGGTAAGAACTTGTAAGATATTGATATTTGCTATATTGTGAGCGTTTTACCACCACATCCTAGTAGTTCATAGGAACATTATTCTCGAATTTTGTTTCTTGTTTCTACTAATCATGACAGGTTAGGAGATAGAAGTTCTTGGATGACGGACACATCTCCACCATCACGAGTTGGGACAACACACACAAGCATATGGCGAGGTTATGTCTATACCATCATTTGAGGTAGATTTAATCCTGCTATTTATCTAGCTTGGGAGCTTGAATTAGAAAAAGTTTTAGTCACCATGATTTTTGAACTTGAGAGAGTCTGAGCTACCACTAGAGCATTTACTGGTTTTGTACATTTGGTGGAGTGTACATTGTAAGAAAAACATTGATAACCAACCCACAACTTGGAAAGTTTTGAAAGCTGTAATGAGACAACAATTTTTCCTCCTTACTATCGCGTGAATTGCATGAAATTTGAACAATTAAAACAAAGCGTAACACTGTTCATACTTACTACAAAGAGTTCAAATCTTATATGCATCATTGTGACATAGAAGAATAAAGGATGATACAATGAATAGATTTTTTGGTGGTTTGAACCATGATATCCGTGCAAGATTTCACTATATTCCTCGTTCCATTATTGGTATGTATGTTAGCGCTTGTACCTTTGAGAGACAGCTGAGGAGGATGCATTGGGTGACTACAACAACTACTATTCAGTTCATGCTCACCATCGTCAGTTGGTTCCTCCACCATTGCACCTACTAGAGCAGCCCCACCCAGTTGTGAGTGCGACATCATCTCAAGTGTATGGTGCATTATCAAGGCCGATACCTACATCAGCTACGTCTTTGCGACAAGGTAACGATAAAGGTATTAATGATATAACTTCACATGAGAATGATGCATCCCTAGTTAACTTGAATGCATCATGTGTTGAGTTACACAGTGATTTGAGCACATCACCTATTTTAGAGAATCTTGATACTATCATGAATCGTCATGTGCTCAAACAACTGAAATACCAACAATTTTGAGTGCACCCATTGAATTAACTGTTGATGCAAAAGAATCAATGTTTAATCATTTTGATATGACCTCTAATCTTGGTGATGATTCTGTGTCAAATAACTTATTGCATGTTTGCTTATTTAAGCATGTTGTAGCATGTAAACTTGATGCAAGTAAGGTTTATTCACCAATGTTGGGATGGTTTAATGATGAACATTGTCAATCTTTTGAAATGAATAAAACTTCACTTATATGTGCAAACTGAGTTGTAATATTTTCATGCCTTCTACTTCTTGTGATAATGTTTTGGCGTTAGATTTTATGAACTATGCAAGTTACTCATCTATTCATGTGTCATATGTGCAAAAATCAAGGGAAGTAAAATGGATGACATATACATATACAACATGTACACCTTGTCTCTTTTGTTAGCCATATTTCAGACTAAGCAGCGCCGAGGGCGGCTTTGTTTTCAAGAAGGGAGGATGATGAGGACATGATTACCTTGGATCGACCAAAATATTGCATACATGTATATTTGTGAGGTGATTTCTAATGCAAACTATGCAATAATTTATTTATGTCATCAGGACAAAATACTTCACAAACTTTTGTGCCATGTCTAATTGCAGGTGTATGGGACATTTGTACAATCCACATATGAAGATAAGGAGAAAGAGATGTTTACCTGCTGTTCAAAAAGTTCTCTCCGTCACTTTTGGCCCAAGAGAAGATAGAGTCCAAGTCTCTCACGTTCGGACTCAGATTGGACTACTGCAGACATACCTGACTCAAAACGTCTATAACTTTTTCATACGGACTCCAAATTGGTTGATTCTTTTTTGTTGGAAAATAGATTTCGTGCATTTTCCAACCCAATTGGAATCACCTTAAAATCCGTCCGGGCGTTGAGTTATAGACGAAACAATCTGATCTGCAGCAGAATCCGAGTCAAACTACAAGTCCAAAGGTGTTACGTCACCTCCGCTTGGGCCCATTGGCCTTGTACGACCTAGGGTTAGTTTTAGGCTGCCTTGGGGCGTCCTCCCACCTCCTTGGCCGCCACCTTGCTCCTATATAAGTAGATCCATCTAGTAGCTTTTCCTTGGGATTTGTTTAGTTAAAGTTAGCCATTGCAACCGTGTACTTTGTTTGTGTCCAACGACCAGACCAAGACCGCTTCCGGATCCCCACCATTATCAATACTTCATATATATTCGCAATATTCAGATTGCTTTATCATATTCTTGCTTGTTCTTCGATTGCTTGCAGGAATAGACCTTCGTGGTCAGGTTGATCGTGCTCCAGCATGGTCAATAACTTCTCGGAGTTGGTTTAGCGATTGCTAAGGCGCAACATCGTGCACGTTTGTAGTCGGATCGTCAAAGTCGTCTCCACCAAATCGATAGTTATCATCTCATCGAAAGATCGGGACACCCTCGCCTCTATCATTGATTGTAGAGGCATTAATAATATTACTATTCGTTATCGTCATCCTATTCCTAGGCTAGATGATATGCTTGATGAATTGAGTGGCTCTACAATATTCTCCAAAGTTGATTTGCGTAGTGGATACCATCAAATTCGTATGAAATTGGGAGATGAATGGAAAACAACATTTAAAACTAAGTTTGGATTATATGAGTGGTTAGTCATGCCGTTTGGGTTAACTAATGCACCTAGTACTTTCATGAGATTAATGAGCGAAGTTTCGTGCTTTCATTGGACGATTTGTGGTAGTTTACTTTGATGATATACTGATTTATAGCAAATCTTTGGAAGAACATTTGGAACATTTCGTGCTGTTTTAATGCTCTCGTGATGCGTTTGTTTGGTAACCTTGGGAAGTGCACCTTTTGCACCGACCGAGTATCTTTTCTTGGCTATGTTGTTACTCCACGGGGAATTGAAGTTGATAAAGCCAAGATTGAAGCTATTGAGAGTTGGCGGCAGCTAAAGCAGTCACACAAGTGAGGAGTTTTCTTGGACTCGCTGGTTTCTATAGGCGTTTGTGAGAGACTTTAGCACCATTGCTGCACCTCTCAATGAGCTTACAAAGAAGGATGTGCCTTTTGTTTGGGGTACCATACGGGAAGAAGCCTTCACGGTATTGAAAGATAAGTTGACACATGCTCCTTTACTCCAACTTCACGACTTTAATAAGACTTTTGAGCTTGAATGTGATGCTAGTGGAATTGGATTAGGAGGTGTGTTATTACAAGATAGCAAACCTGTTGCATATTTTACGAAAAATTGAGTGGGCCTAGTCTGAACTATTCTACTTATGACAAAGAATTATATGCTCTTGTTAGGACTTTTTAGAGACATGGCAACATTATTTATGGCCCAAAGAATCTGTTATTCATTCTGATCATGAATCTTTGAAACATATTAAAAGTCAAGCTAAACTGAATCGTAGACATGCTAAATGGGTTGAATTCATTGAGACTTTCCCTTATGTCATTAAACACAAGAAGGGTAAAGAAAATGTTATTCTTGATGCTTTGTCTCGTCGCTATACTATGCTTTCACAACTTGACTTCAAAATATTTGGTTTGGAGACCATCAAAGATCAATATGTGCATGATGCTGATTTTAAAGATGTAATGCAGAATTGTAAAGAAGGAAGAACATGGAACAAGTTCGTTATTAATGATGGTTTTGTGTTACGTGCTAACAAGCTATGCATTCCTGCTAGCTCTGTTAGTCTTTTGTTGTTGCAGGAGGCGCATGGAGGAGGATTAATGGGACACTTTGGCGTCAAGAAGGCGGAGGATATACTTGTTACACATTTCTTTTGTCCAAAGATGAGGCGGGATGTTGAGCGTTTTGTTGCTCGCTGCACTACATGTCAAAAAGCTAAGTCACGACTCAATCCTCATGGTTTATATATGCCTTTACTGTGCCTAGTGTTCCTTGGGAGGATATATCTATGGACTTTGTTTAGGTTTACCTCGAACAAAGAAGGGAGGATAGCATATTTGTTGTCGTGGATAGATTCTCAAAAATGGCACACTTTATACCATGTCATAAAAGCGATGATCTCTGTTAATGTTGCTAATTTGTTCTTTATTGAAATTATTAAGCTTGCATGGTGTGCCAAATACTATTGTTTCAGATCGTGATACTAAATTTCTTAGCCACTTTTGGAGATGTTTATGGGCTAAGTTGGGGACTAAACTGCTTTTTAGTACTACTTGTCACCCATAAGTGATGGACAAACTGAGTCAATAGAACATTGTCTACTATGCTTAGGGCTGTTTTGAAGAATAATAAGAAAATGTGGGAAGAATGCTTGCCTCATATTGAATTTGCTTATAATCGTTCATTGCATTCTACTACTAAGATGTGCCCTTTTGAAATTGTGTATGGCTTCCTACCTCGTGCACCTATTGATTTGTTGCCTCTTCCATCTTGGAGAAGGTTAATTTTGATGCTAAAGAGCGTGCTGAATTGATTTTAAAAATGCATGAGTTAACTAAGGAAAACATTGGCGTATGAATGCTAAATATAAACTTCTTTGGAGATAAGGGTAGAAAACATGTTGTCTTTGCACTGGAGATCTTGTTTGGTTACATTTGCGTGAGATAGGTTTCCTAATTTGCATAAATCAAAGCTAATACCACGTCTGATGGTCCATTTAAGGTGTTAGAAAATAAATGATAATGCATATAAACTTGAGCTGCCTGCAGATTTTGGGGTTAGTCCACTTTTAATATTGCAGATTTGAAGCCTTATTTGGGTGAGGAAGATGAGCTTCCGTCGAGGGCGACTTCATTTCAAGAAGGGAGGATGATGAGGACATCAATACCATTGTTACACCCACAGCCCTGCTGCTATACATCTTGGACCAATTACTAGAGCTCGCGCATGCGCCAATTGAATTATCGGTACTTTCGTTTCTTGGTACGATTCTAATGTTCATGAGAATATGATGCTGCCTAAATTGGATACATTTGTTTTGCTTACAAATGAAGGGCCTACCATGGACAAGAAAGATGATCCTTGGAGCAAGTTCAAGCATGGAGATGTTGGCATGCATAAAGGGAACAAACGGAGTTACAAGTGATGATTCAGGACTTTGAAGCCACCCTAATGAGTGCATGAGGCCTTGGACAGAAATATACAAGATGCCCCTTCATAATATTAAGTCCATAGGCTATTCTAGGTGCTGCGTCACCTTATTATTGGGCCAGGCCCATGTAATTTCGAAATACTTAAGTATAGGCTATTTTTAGAGTCCGTATGTGTGGGGAAACAAGAGTTAGGGTTGGTTTGGACCCCTCCCTCAAGGGCCACGAAATTCCCTCCTCTTCCTCCATATATACAGCCCTTAGAGGCGTCGTTTAGACTTTGGGTTTTGTTTAGATCAAAAGTTAGCCATAGCAGCAACCGCGTGCCGTTTGTGTTCAACGACCGGACCAAGGCGTCACGAACCCCACCTTCATTAATAAAGCTTTCCTCTTATATTCGCAATATCCAGATTGCAATCTTAGTCTCTTGCTTGTTCTTCGTTTGCTCGCGGAAGCAGGCCCTCGTGGTCAGAGTTGATCGTGCTCTGGCGTGGTCAATAACCCTCGGAAGTTGGTTTAGCGATTGCTAAAGTATGACGTCTCGCACATTTCGTAGTCGGATCGTCAAAGTCGACTCCCACGAAGCGATAGCCACCATCTCATGAAACATCGGGACACCTTTGCCTCTATCGGGCATATTCATACATCATGATCATATTGCCCATCATCAATTGCATGATAACATACACATGTTGCGCATCCACTACCATATTCATGCTTTTGATGCACCATCCCATTATGACATCATTTTGCACCGTGGTTGCATTCATCATATTCACAACACATTTGTGTGCACAATGATTGCATTTCCTCCATGAATGCTTTGCATCTCATTCTAGATCATCTTGATAAGCTTCATGCGCTTTGTCACGACCAATCTTGCATACGGACTCATTCTTACATGATGGACACTTTGTGTGCTAACCATTGTATTTCAGTGTTGCTTGTGTTTGCTCTTTTGCATGTCTATCACTCGGCGACACCTTGGACTACTTGGATTGCACCATATCTTCAACCGTCCAACTACAAGTCCGTCTCGACAACCGTTTCCATGGTGATGAGGATCACGATCCGAGTCGGATCTTTCCCAAGGGAGGGAGATGATGCGGAGCATCCGCTCATCATGTACCTCCATCTACTCTCCAAGCCCCAAGGATACATAAGATGAGACCTCGACTATGCGCCATTGGACCTAAGGTGAACTTCGCTCCTTTAGGATCTTCCCTTTCGCATGTAAGACATGGATGCTACTTCAGCGCGGACCTTGTGCATACTCGGGTACACTGAGGAGACCATGGAAGCCCAGGACCAAGGCCAAGCATGCGGAAGCATGGAAGAGGAGAAGGAAGAAAAGCGGATCTCTGAGCCCGGACATCCGGCCCCGGCCGGACATCCGGCCCTTTCCATAAGCCGGACATCCGGCCCGAGCCGGACATCCGGCGCCCATCACAGCTGCCGCCAAGACTAGAGGCGGACATCCGGCCCCAGACCCCGGACATCCGGCCTCCCGAAGCCGGATATCCGGCCACTCGCGGAAATCCGGCGCCCCACCGATTCGGCGAACAGACCCGCCAGCCGGACATCCGGCCCCTAGCCGGACATCCGGCGTCTCGGAAAACCGGACATCCGGCCCGGCCGGACATCCGGCCTCCCCACTGTGTGATGCATCAGGACTTGTCCTTGTAATCCTTCGCCCCGAGACTATATATACTTCATCCCTTCCTCTTTTTAGGGTTAGCGTTGATTTAGCTCATTAGATGAGCTTCGCTCATCCATACGGATCTACTCACGAGAGAGACCGCGGCCCCTCTTGGAGAAGATCCACCTTGGATTCAAGACCTCCCTTTGCGGGAAGACCATCATCAAGACCTCCTCACGGAGAAAAGCGGCTACCGTTTGTATCGTCCTTTGTTGACCTTGAATTATGTATCTCCCTTTGTGTTCTTTGATCTAGCATTTGTGTGACCGATTCCTTGTTGGTTGAGTGTTTTCCCTCGTTCCTCCCCGTGATTTCCTCGTGTTCTTCCGCTCGTTCTTCGTGATTTCCCCGTAGGATCCGCTCCAACGTGAAAGATCGTCCACGTAGGGTTCCGCCCTACATCAACGTGGGGTTCAAGGTCAACAAAGGACGATACAAATGGTAGCTGTTCTTATCCGTGAGGAGGTCTTGATGATGGTCTTCTCTGCGAAGGGAAGTCTTGAACCCAAGGTGGATGCGTCTCGAAGAGCCTGACGGTCTCTCGTAGAAGGAGGTAGATCAGGAAAAAAGGAAGGATAACAATGGCTCCGGACAGCTGGGCGCAAGTCGAGGAGGATGTCAGGAAGGATGGATGTCGGATGTCGGGAAGTCGGAAGTTTCGAGTCGGGTATGCACAAGTCAGTCAGGATGGAAAGGAGCGAGGATGAACATTGGGGGTAGATTGTAAGATGATGATGTGAATCCAAGTGGTCATGGAAGGTGTGTGAAGACATGCAAACAAGCAGATATGAAACAGAAATACAATGGTTAGCGCACACAAAGTGTCCATCATGTAAGAATGAGTCCCGTGAGGCAAGATTGTTCATGACAAAGCACATGAGCAAGATAATATGAAATGAGATGTAAAGCATTCATGGGAACAAATGCAATCATTGTGCAATGAATATGATGAATGCAACCACGGTGCAAAATGATGTCAGTGAGCGGTCTATCAATAGCATGAATATGGCAATGGATGCTCAACATGTATGTTATCATGCAATTGATGATTGGCAATATGATCATGATATGAATATGCCATCAAGAAGATCACAACAAATTTGCTAAGAAAATGCACAAGTTCATATATCATGGATGACATGGGAATAGGTGCAACACGACAATCATAATATGTGTCAATCCATGCATAGGGTGCAAACTTGTGGTGAGTATGGTATGTCCATCGAGCATGACATGTATGAGCACAATCAACAAATATGGAGATGGTGGTGTACCAATGCTCGATGTCGTGGCATGAGTGGAATTTGAAGGTGCATCAAGTCAAGTGCTCCTCAATGTAAAGGTCCATAGAGCCAATCTCAATGTCGCTCCTCCGTCCAATAGATGTAACATGTACACAACAAGAAAGAAACAACAATGAAAGAGTGACCCATCAATATGCAAACTTGAGGATGGCTCAAAGGAAGGAGTTCACCTTTATGAGGATGTCGAAAATGTTGGTGTATGCACATCGTGTATGCCTTCACATAACCAATATGTCTCATAGCGGTAATGCCTTGTGAATTCTTCAAAGCGAAAGAACATGGCAAACATTGGAGAAACAAATGAGGTTAAGCGGAAGTGCAAAACCTATCATTCATGTGGTAAGATACCCAACAAGTGTATGCATCATGCTCATCATAAGAAAGGACAATGGAGCATTTCATAGTATGGATGCATATGATGCAATAACAACCAAATGCAATAGGCTCAAGTAAACAAGCATGCATCATAAGTAATATGTCCAAGTCTCCAAGATCATGAAGCATAGAGGCAACTATAGGAGGCAGCGACAATAAACAAGATATATCATGTGAGAGGCATGAACATACATGTCATCAACCCAAGAAAGCAAGTGATAGTGGAACATGGGTGATGCAACATAGCTAGCAATCATAGAGATCAAGTCAAGCAAGCTAGTAGTGCTAAGATGCAGCGTACTAGAAGGAATCATGGCAAGCATGTCATGTGTGCAAATAGTGGGCATGAATAACTCACATGCCATAGCACAAGCATGAAAGCAAGATATGAGCAAAATAGCATCAATAGCATGGGGCACATGATAAACATGGCAAAAGCAACAAGGATCTCCACCAAGCATGCAAATACACATAGAAGTGGCATAATTGTGAATCATGGGTAAATGCAAGCAAGGGTCACAATTGCATGGCAAGGTATAGAAGCAAGCATAGCATGCAAAGTGAACAACGTAAAATGAGCATGAGTCGACAAGTGGTAAATAGCCCATAGCCGTGTGAGAGCCAAGTAGAGGAGTTCTGGCGTAGTCCTTGCTTTGAAGGGGCGTTAGTGAGTATAGTCCATGGGATCCCAAAGCATCATTGCTCTCAAGAGCTCGTTTCGTCAACTCTTGGGATTGAGAAGTTGACGAGTGTATGTGAGTACCTACACAAAACAAAGACAAAGGAAAAATTGTGTGTGCGTGGTAGATGTACGCATCATCCATCATGATGCATACGTGCTTGTGTCGGTTAGCACAAAATAGCCAATGCTCAAATAAATGAGATGCATGATATAGAAACATGTCATCCATCATGATAGGTTTGTTATTTTGTATTGCATAATGGAGACTCAAAGGATGTAATGCATCATGAGCAATATCTAGAGCATTGTTATTCCTAGAATGCATATGGTGCAAGCAATTATGTGAATCATGCAAATTATGGGATGAATCAACATCTCCTAATATGCATGAGGAAACTATGGGGGTCTCCTCATGAGCATTAATGGAAACATCACATGGAGAATATTGACAACATCCAAAACAAGGCATATTTGGTTCAATGTGATCATGGCATGACATAGTAGATGAATTGCGTAAATCATGTAAAGGAAGCATGGCAATATCATCACATGAAAAACAAAAGCCAATGACCATCATCTAAATCATCTATGCCATAAGTGCAAATGGGATTTATTTTAATGGGGCATGCATAGTTACTATGTTGAGATTGAAATGAGGCAATATGGGAGATCTCACTCATAGCATATGACAAGTTCAATGGATTGTCAAACATGAAGTGACCAATAGAATTTTCACAAGATGTCCTATGGAGCATAGCATCACAACTAGGCAACTCAACATGCTCATCATCATATTCATCATAAATAGGTAAGTCAAGGCATGAAGAAGTTTCACTAGCATGAAGCATGGTAATAGGTGGGTCAACATCATGGGAGCAATCGATGGTAAGAGAGTCCACTAGTGGGACAAGAGAAGCACCATCACCTATGTTACCTTTGGAAGGTCGCTCATGAGTTGTAGGTGAGGTGTTGAAGATCCATTCGTTGTCATCTTCATCTTGATGGAACCATGTGGGGGGTGTATCATCGTCCATCATGGCCATCGTCGTCTCCAATGTAGGTATGGACTCGTCGAGGATAGGCATGTCGTCATGTAGGAGACCTAGCACCAAAGAAGAAAACACACTACGAGTAGAGGTTAATTCGTTAGGAATCATAGTGGCCTCACATGCCGTGTCAACTACCTCATTCACTAAGTGTTGTGGCTCACTCACTCCCCATATGATGCTCTCACTCGTATGGTTGGTGGAGTCACTCAAATGGCGCTCAACCTCACATAGGATGTGTGGCATGCTCTCAAGTGTGGGACTAGTGGTGGTCACACTCATCCTCTCATAGGAAATGCACTCGATGTCATATAGGGTGGAGTCACTCATGTCACTCATGTGGTGGTGGCTCTCCTCACATGGCAATTGGGTCATCTCGTGATATGTGGGTGTCGGGAGATGTTGGTGCAAATGTCTCCATCTTGTGATCGCGTAGCTTGACTCGGAGAATGAGTCCAAAGTGGGCGTCGTCTTCATGTTGTTGAAGAGGTTCGCGCTCGTCGCCGTGGTCGAAGGGGATGGCCCTTGCTCGACCGTCTTGTCACCGTCTTGGTGTGGGAGGCCCATATGATGTGGCACCTCGTAGCTCGTCTCCATGACCGAAGGGAATGTCCCATGGTCGGCCATCTTCCTTGAGGGGCTTCCAAAGATGGAAGTGTCGCCCTCGGTCGTAGGTAGTCGCCTTGGACTTGATGAAGTCGATGTAGGCGTACACGTGGGAAGTAGGCGAAGATGCCGTACGTCCAAAGGCGAAGATGCCGAAGTGGTTGATGTAGCCGTAGCGCCGTCTTGGTGGTGCTCGTCTCGCGGTCTTCTCTTGTGCTTATGAAGCTTTGACTTGGCGTGTCGGGACTTGTGCATTTGCGCTTGTGGAGCATCTTCATGATGATGATGTCGTTGTCGTGCTTGAGCTCCTTGGCGTTCGGCGTCGTCGTGCACATGATGCTTGGAGGTGACTTGCCCTTCATGACGATGTGGATCACGAACGTGATGGTGGTCGCCATGTAGATGTGGACGAGGACGAATTGCACTTGCATCTTTTTCGTGCTCCGAAGACTTGTGGCTTGAATGTCGCCGCCTTGAAGATGTGAAGGGAAGAAGACTTGATCAAGGCCGAATCTCCTCCATCCTTGCATCTTGCTCCTCTTTATGTCGGCAAGCTTCTTGTCGAGTAGTCCCTTCTCCTTGCTTGGAGTGATGAATGTCGATGGAGATGTTCTCGATCGCTCGCAATCTTGATTATCGCCTTGCACTTGTCGTTGTAGATCGAAGAGGCGCTTTGGTGATGTAGTTGTTCACGCCGTCGTTGTTGTCGAAGACCGGAGATGAAATGCCTTGCCTATCCATCACAAGACTCGAGCAAATATGAGTGGGAGAAGAGAAGAACTTATACCAATGTACCTTGACCGATGTTGAAAATGAATCAAGTTCACTCAAATGCGGACAATGAAATAGCACTATTGGTACCAATCCTTGTCGGTTCTCACACCTACACAAGTAAAGCTTATGGAGGAGCTCGGTGAGGATAGTGGCACAAAATTTAATGCAAAATGTTAGCAAGAGTCAATAATGTTGAAAGAGATTCACAAATTATAAGTGAAACAAATGGACCAATAGCAAAGAATGGCTGCGGAAACACACACGGATAGATAAATGGGGTCGTGCAACCAAGGAATGAGCACAAAATGTGGAATCCACGGAAAACACTCGTGTTGCACAACTCAAGAGAGGCAGCTATACGATTGCTCAATAGGTAGATGCGACACTTGTGCACAACCTATAAGATGCAAAATGGATAAACTTTTATTCCAAGTATGCTATGTATGTATGGTTCGGTGTTTCTCTCAAGATGATCCAAGATGATCGGATATGACAATCTTATATGCAATATGGTATGATGCTATGGCACTTGCTTACAAGCTCTTTGCTCTCTTTCTTTTGCTTAAAAGCTTTATTTCTTTTTTCTATGGCCACTTTGCACAATGCACAAACCAAGATAGCAATTGTGTGTATCGGGAACAAACTTGTGACACAAGATATGATACCAATATATGCACCACAATGATATGGTATATATGCTATGGGAAGTATGATCACTAATGTGCACAAATAGCGTTGCGGCAATACTCAAATGGCTAGTCTCGATAGGCAAATAGCATAAAAAGTAAGGCTAGGGGTTAACAATGCAATAGCAAGGGAATATACAATGGAGGGATACCACGATACCAAGATGATATGGAGGTTACCGTCCGCGATGATGAGTGGCGGTGTTCTTGATGTATATACCAAGATGATGGAGACTCGTCCTAAGTGGCGAAACACCTTAGGAAGCGGAAAAACCCGCGAACTCAAAATTGCAAGCGTCAAATGTCAAAATGGTGGTAGCGGGAATGCGGTGGTGGTTTGCACTTGGCAATGCGGAAGTGGAATGATGGGCTATACCGTGTCGGAGTTGAAGTTGCCGTCCTAAGTGGCGAAACACCTTAGGAGACACAAGCCACAACTCAAACAAGCTCAAACAACTATTGGGTTAAGTTGGGGGTGGCGGCAGTGTATGGTGGGCACGCCTATGCGGAAGTGGTGGTGGTGGTTGATGAAGAAGCAATCGTCCCTAAGTAGCCGAAACACCTTAGGAGACTCGAATCACTACTCAAGCAACCACTAATGCTATGGGGAACAAAATGGGTTATGTTGCGGAAGTCGGTGGTGGCTATGCGGGTGATATGGTTTAAGGCCTAGGCAAACTTGCCAAATTTTCAAAAATTTGATGGAGTCAAATGATGTTGGTGGTATTTTTGTGTGAAGGGGATATCAATAGCTTCAAAGCAGGCTAAGAGCGTCAAAATCGGACTCGGATGAATTAGTTATGGACAAAGCGGTGAAGCGGAAAAAACTGAAATGCGGGGCCGGATATCCGGGGTGGGGCCGGATTTCCGGGGTGAATATCCAGAATCGGCGGTTTGATGCTCCAGGGCCGGATGTCGGCTTGGGGCCCGGATGTCGGCGGATGGCCGGATGTCGACTGAGGCCGGATGTCGGCCCGGCGACTCAAATCTCGTTTGGGCGGAAATTTTGAATTGGGGCGGAAATTGATGATTTGAGGCAAAATTTGATGGATTTCGTGGAGGAAAGATGGGAAACTTGGGGAATGCTAGATCCACTTGAAACCAAGCAAATCCACGGATCAGAATCAACAAAACATCATCAAAACTAACAAATCACAAAAAAATTGGGGCTACTTTTGGTGGGGATTTTTGGATTTAGGGCCGAAATCAACAAAATCAAGCTAGAAAAAGAGGGTAGGGGCTCCAAAAGCGTGATCAACGTGGCTCATGATACCATAGATGATGTAGGCGGAACCCTCGTGGGCGATCTTTCACGTTGGGCGGATCCTACGGTGAATCCACGAAGAACAGCGGAAGAACAAGAGGAAAACACGGGGAAAGCGAGAGGAAGTCACTCAACCAACAAGGAATCGGTCACACAAATGCTAGATCAAAGAACACAAAGGAGATACATGATTCAAGGTCAACAAAGGGCGATACAAGCGGTAGTCGTTCTTCTCCGTGAGAGGTCTTGATGATGGTCTTCTCCATGAAGGAGTCTTGAATCCATGGTGGATCGTCTCGAAGAGGGCGCGGTCTCTCTCGTGGAGTAGATCCGGTATGGATGGTGAAGCTCTATCTAATGAGCTAAATCAGCGCTAACCTAAAAGAGGAAGGGATGAAGTATATATAGTCTCGGGGCGAAGGGTACAAGGGACAAGTCCGGATGCCTTCTGTGAGCGAGGAGGCGGATGTCGGGCGTCGGGCGGATGTCGGGCTTTCGAGGCAGCGGATGTCGGGCTAGGGGCGGATGTCGGACTAGCGAAGTCTGGTTCGGCGAATCGGGTGCAGGCGCGGATTTCGGCGAGTGGCGGATATCCGGCGCCGTGGGAGGCGGATGTCCGGGGCTGAGGCGGATGTAAGGCCTGTAGTCTTCTTGGCGGGTGTGATGGGCGCGGATGTCGGGCTCGGGCGGATGTCGGGCTTCTTGAAGGGCGGATGTCGGGCTGGGGCGGATGTCGGGGCTGTAACATCTGGCTCTTCTTCCTTCTCCTCTTCCATGCTTCGCGCATGCTTGGCCTTGGTCCTTGGGCTCTCCATGGTCTCCTCGGGTGTACTGAGTATGCACAAGGTCCGCGCAAGTAGCATCCATGTCTTACATGCGGAAAGGAAGATTCGGAAAGGGCGAGTTCACCTTAGGTCCAATGGCGCATAGTCGAGGTCTCATCTTATGTATCCTTGGGGCTTGGAGAGTAGATGGAGTGTACATGGGGATGAGTGTGGGATGCTCCGCATCATCTCCCCTCCCTTGGGAAAGATCCGACCTCGGCACACCATGATCCTCAACGACGATGGCACATATGACTCCATGAGTGAGGAGGAAATGGAAGCCCTTGAGCAAGTGGCCATGCACCGGCAAGTGAATGAAGATGAAGATGACCAAGTCTTTTGTGATGAGAATTCGAGCCCCGCTCTCGTTGTCTCCAAGGTCTTGACTCTCCAACATCAACAAGAAGAAGACCAGCGATGCCACATCTTCCACACAAAGCCGGCATCAATGGGCGATCCATCAAGGTCATCATCGATGGAGGTAGTTGCCACAACTTGGCAAGTGAAGAACTATGCTCAAGCTACAATTGGTCGAGAGGAAGCACCGCACCCTACAAGGTTCAATGGCTAAGTGACCCGGCACTATCTGAATCGAGCATCTGGTCCAAGTCTCCTTCAAAATTGGTGCTTACGAAGACACTTTGGAGTGCGATGTGGTCCCAATGACCGTTTTCACCTACTTCTTGGTCGACCATGGCAATTCGACCGTGGTGTCATACACAATTAGGCGTACCAATCACTATATCTTCAAGATGAAAGGGAAAGAATATGTGCTCGACCTATGTCTCCTAGTCAAGTGATAGCCGACAAGCAAGCCACCCATCATAGAGAAAAAGAGTGAAAGTGATCCACCCAAAAGTGAGTGAGAGCCACAAGCCAACTTTGAGCGACTCTTAGCCTAGAGAGAAAAGCTCATCCTATTTGCCACCAAAAGTGAGATGAGAGAAGTGTGTGAGAACCCATCTACCGTGATGCACTTTGTCCTTGTGTGCAGGATGGAGAACCAAAACTAACACCATTCACGAGCTACCTTTGGTGTTTCAATCTCTTTACAGGAATTTCAAGATGTTTTCCCGATGAGCTACCTCGGGTCTACCTCCTCTTGAGGCATTGAGCATCGAATCGACCTCATCCGGGCGCGCAGCAAACAAAGCTCCATACCGAGTCAATCCGGAAGAAACTAAGGAGATTCAACGGCAAGTACAACAACTAATCGACAACGGTCATGTACGTGAAAGCTTAAGCCCTTGTGTCGTTCCGGTTATTCTCGTGCCTAAGCCCGATGGAAGTTTCCGCTTGTGTTCCGATTGTAGACCAATCAATGCTATTACCGTTCGATATAGGCATCCCATTCCTCGCTTAAATGACATGCTTGATGAACTTAGTGGAGCCAACTTTTTCTCAAAAATTGATCTTAAAAGTGGCTATTATCAAATCCGCATACAAGAGGGTGATGAATGTAAAACTGCTTTCAAAACCAAATTTGGTTTATATGAATGGTTAGTGATGCCTATGGGTCTTTCGGAAGCTCCCGGTACCTTTGTGCGTCTTATGCATCATGTACTTCGTCCTTATATTGGAGTCTTTGTTGTGGTTTACTTTGGCGATATTCTTGTGTTTAGCAAAACCATGAAAGAGCACATCAATCATGTAAAATCTGTGTTGCACACTCTTACATGAGAAAGTCTTTATCACGAACTTGAAAAATGCACTTTTGGAGTTGACAAAGTGGTCTTCTTGGGTTTTGTTGTTTCCTCAAAGGGTGTCCATGTTGATGAATCTAAAATTGAAGCAATCAAAACTTGGCCCTAACCCACCAATTTGCAACAAGTCTGAAGTTTTCTTGGTCTTACGGGTTTCTATCGTAAGCTTTGTGAAAGATTTTAGCACAATTGCCGCTCCTTTGCATGCTTTGAGCAAGAAGAATACTCCCTTTGTTTGGGGAACTTTGCAATCAACCGCTTTTGATGAGCTCAAGTCTTTGCTTACTCATGCTCCGATTCTTGCTTTGCCCAATTTTGACAAAACTTTTGAGGTTCATTGTGATGCAAGTGGTGCGGAATTGGCGGAGTTTTGATGCAGGAAAAGCGAGCCATTGCTTATTTTAGTGAAAAACTCTCCGGTGCTCAACAATTACCCCATCTATGACAAAGAATTGTATGCTTTAGTCGTGTGCTACATGTTTGGGAACATTACCTTAGACCTCATGAGTTTGTCATCCATACCGATCATGAAAGCTTAAGTACCTCAAAGGTCAAACTAAGTTAAACAAGCGTCATGCCAAATGGAGTGAATTCATTGAATCTTTTCCTTATGTGATAAAGTACATTAAGGGTAAAGAAAATGTAGTTGCCGACGCGCTTTCACGCATATCCATGCTTGTCACTCAACTTGAGTTGAATGTTATTGGTTTTGAGCATATAAAAGACTTGTATGAGCATGATCCATCTTTTGCTTCTCCTTATGCTAAGTGTTTGACGCATACTTCTTGGGAACAATATCACATCAAGGATGTTTATCTTATGAGAGCTAACAAACTTTGAATTCCCGAGTCTTCTCTTCGTTTGCTCCTTTTGCAAGAGGCTCATGGAGGCGGACTCATGGGACACTTTGGACGTGACAAGACATTAGCACGCTCTCCAACAACTACTTTTGGCCCAAGATGTTCATGACGTCTCACGCTTCACCAACCGATGCTATACATGTCGCATAAAAGCTAAGTCTAAAGCTCAATCTCATGGTCTTTACATGCCTCTTCCTATCCCATATCAACCATGGGAAGACATTAATATGGATTTTGTACTTGGTTTACCTAGGACTCAAAATGGCAAGGACTCCGTGTTTGTTGTTGTGGATAGATTTTCTAAGATGGCACATTTCATTCCTTGCAACAAGATAGACGATGCTTCCCATGTTGCAAATCTCTTTTGTAGGGAAATCTTGTGATGAGGACATCAATACCATTGTTACACCCACAGCCCCTCTTGCTACATATCTTGGACCAATTACTAGAGCTCGCATGCGCCAATTAAATTATCGGTACTTTCGTTTCTTGGTAATGATTCTAATGTTCATGAGAATATGATGCTGCCTAAATTGGATACATTTGTTTTGCTTACAAATGAAGGCCCTAGCTTGGAGAAGGATGGACATTGGGCGAGAACAAGCATGGAGATAATGCCATGCGCAAGAGAACAAACGGAGTTACAAGTGATGATTTCGGGACGTTGAAGCCACCATAATGGGTGCATGAAGCCTTTGACGAAATATACAAGATGCTACTTCACAAATGTCGTCCGAGGCTATTCTAGGTCTTTGCGTCACCTTATTAGTGGGCCAGGCCCATGTAATTTCGAAATACTTAAGTATAGGCTGTTTTAGAGTCCGTATGTGTGGGGAAACAAGAGTTAGGGTTGATTTGGACCCCTCCGGCAAGGGCCACGAAATCCCCCCCTCTTCCTCCATATATACAGCCCTTAGGGCACCACCGTTTAGACCATGGGTTTTGTTTAGATTAAAAGTTAGCCATAGCTGCAACCGCGTGCCGTTTGTGTTCAACGACCGGACAAAGGCGTCCACAGAACCCACCTTGATCAATAAAGCTTTCATCTTATATTCGCAATATCCAGATTGCAATCTCAGTTTCTTGCTTGTTCTTCGTTTGCTCGCGAAGCAGACCCTCGTGGCGAGTTGATGCGTGCTCGGCGTGGTCAATAACCTCTCGGAGTTGGTTTAGCGATTGCTAAGCGCGGCGTCCTCGCCGTTCGTAGTCGGATTGTCAAAGTCGACTTCCTCCAAGCGAAAACCAACATCTCATCGAAAGGCGGGACACCTTTGCCTCTATCAAGTGGTATCAGATTTTCAGGTTGCTCGGTGAGATTTTACAGTTTTCGTAGATTAGATCGAGTCATTCTTCATACCTAAAGTCCACGAAAAAGCCACAAAAAAATTAGGGTTAGTTCATCATATCCGAACCAATCGAGCCTTTGCATAATCTTTTAGGGTTTTGCTTTGTTGAATTTGCGGTTGCATCGTCGTGTCAAGTTCTTTGGTCTTAGAGTCTAGTCTTTTAGAGTTTGAGTTACGGTCATAAGTTGTCACTTGCCGCACCATCATCATTGCCTTGCCATCTACCACCATTGCTTATCCATACAGCTCTGAATCCGTATCCATATACCACCACCAATCCGTATCCATATACCACCACGCTACCATATACCACCACATTGTCATATACCACCACCATATATCCACCACCAATCCGAGTTCCTTGCATATTAGGTTTGTTTTCGAGATCCATCTAGTTTCGATTTGTGTTTTCCTTGCGGAGTAGGTTTGGAAAAAAAAAAGTCTGAAACCACCCTCCGTTTAGGCCCAAAATTTGCAACGCACTTGTCGAAAAATTTTACGGCTATCCTATTTTAGGTGTTTCTAAGCGTATTGAGGCGATCGCCATTATAGAAAGTTTTTTGACCCGTTTCAGTTTTGGGTCGGGCGGTCGAAAAAAAAAATTTGGTCGAAAAATTTACGTGCCCATCTGTCGGTTTGACACAGGAAGAGTTTTGAGACACTTTCGCCATTATAGTGATTTTTCAAAAAAAAAAAAAGCGCATAAAAAAAAAAGCGCAAAAAAAAAAGCGAAAAAAAGTATTCAGTGTGCTTTTCCGTTGTTTCCGTGCAGCGCCGTGATTTTGTTAGTGTTCTGGGCTCGCGTCTCTATACGGTCTAGCCTAGGACCAACCTGATCACGTCGTTGGCGTTTATTCAACTTTGCATCTCTGAATTGATTATTCTTGACCCTTTTTGCTACCATATTATAAGCCTTCCAGCTCCACATACATCTACATCGTGCGTTTGACTCTCACAGTAATCGCTCTATCAAGCTTTGAGAGTTTGACTACATCGGTTGCCGATCACGCTTTCTTCTTTGGTAGGCTGGTAAAATTTGAGATTTGCTTGTGGTTGTATTTGTCCACCACACCACCACCACCACTTCCTAGTAGTCTGCCGAATCATATTCTTGTGTGTTTCTATTGCTACTAACCATGGCAGGATCACAAGCCGGAGAGGTATTGGGAGAACATGACAAACAAAGCGCTACATGATAAGTTTCAACAAATGATGAGTGGGCAGGTGGGCGATGTGCTAAATAGATTTGAAGAGGCCATGGAGAAGATAGATGGCATTGAGAAGGCGTTGAAACAAAGCTCGATAACAAGTTTAATGAATTGCTCGCGCGTCTACCACCACCACCACGGCTGCACCTAACGCACCTCTACTACAACAACATGGACTACCTCCACATCATGAAACAGCCCTCCATGAGCTTCCGTGTCCCTCTTCAGCACTGGCCAAGCTGCGGGTGCTCTTTGTTGATATACATGGCTCCTGCTGCTGCGGTGGGGAGGATGATTATGAGAGATTACGAGGATGAGGTTGATCAACATCGAACTACGTGCAACCACCAGCACCACAACCACCGGTCGTCCACATGCAAATAATGGCAATGTCAGGGCTCCCCTTGAGTGCGAGATCATGACCATCTCCTAAACTGAAATTGAATATTCCACCATTTGAGGGTAGATATGTTCACGATATATATCTTACTTGGGAGTTAGAAACTGAACAACGGTTTACATGTTTACAATATCACGAGGAGAGGCGTGTTCCTGCTTGCGTTTGTGCTTTCACTAGCTTTGCATGTGTTTGGTGGTGCGAACATTGTAGATTATATCCTGTTCCAGCTACTTGGGCTGCTTTGAAAACTGCTATGCGTACTCGTTGGGTTCCACCATATTATCAGCGTGAATTACTTCAAAAATTGCAGCGCTTAAGACAAGGAAAAAATTCGGTGAAGAATATTATCGGGAATTACAAACTGGCTTGATTAGATGTGGTATTGTTGAGGAGAATGAAGCTATGCTTGCGTTTTCGGGTGGATTAAATAGAGATTCAGACCATTCTAGACTACAAGGATTATAATAATATCACTCGATTATTCCATCTTGCTTGTAAAGCTGAGCGTGAAGTCAGGATCGGCGGGCCTTGGCGCGGACTAACTTTTCTGCAGGTCGACCTTCATCATGGACACCACGTGCATCATCTACTTCCACCGTTCTACTACACGGCACCTCCGTGGCTGCCACCTCAACCGTGATACAAGAAAGCAGGCACAACCACCACTATCGCCAAGAGTACACTGCTTTGGGCCTACAGAGCTCTTCTTCTTCCATGGCGTCAGCAGGGCACACAAGTGATATTATTTGTCGTCGTTGTAAGGAAGAGGACATTTCTTGAGAGAATGCACATCTCAGCGTGTGATGATTGCTCTTGAGGATGGTGGGTATGAGTGCGCTAGTGACTATGATGAAGAGACTTTGGCTCTTATTACACATGAAGAACACGGTGGAGATGATTACGATCTGAGGCGCAATACATGGCTGCTGAAGATCTTTGGCAGGTATGAATGTTTAGTTGCTCAACGTGTTTTGAGTGTGCAGGTTACACAAGCTGAGCAAAATCAGAGGCATAACTTGTTCCATACAAAGGGAGTTGTGAAGGAGCGTTCTATTAGCGTCATCATAGATGGAGGAGCTGCAACAACTTGGCTAGCATGGATATGGTGGAAGCTTTCTCTCACCACAAGACCACATCCACATCCTTACTACATCCAATGGTTCAACAACAGCGGCAAGGTTAAGGTAACACGTCTTTGTTAGTGTGTATTTTAGTATATGTACATATGCTGATTATGTTGATTGTGATGTGGTACCTATGCAAGCATGTTCCTTATTACTTGGTAGACCATGGCAATTTGATAAAAATTCTGTACACCATGGTAGAAACAATCGGTATACTCTTGTTCACAAGGATAAAAATATTACTTTGCTTCCTATGACTCTGATTCCATTTTGAAAGATGATATTAATAGAGCTAATAAAGCAAAACAGGAGAAAAATAAGAGTGAAAATCAGATTGTGGCAAAAGAATTTGAGCAACAAATGAAGCCTAATGATAAACCATCTAATGTTGCTTCGAAATTAAACTGAAAAGTGCATGTTTATTTGCCACCAAATCTGATATTGATGAGCTAGAATCTAGTAAATCTGTTTGCTATGCTTTTGTGTGCAAAGAGGCATTATTTTCATTCGAGGGCGTGCCTTCCTCTTTGCCCCTACTTTGTCACTAACATTTTGCAGGAGTTGGCGTCTTCCCACAAGGCGTGCCACGGGATTACCACCTATTAGAGGATTGAGCATCAAATTGACTTAATTCGGTGCATCGCTACCAACCGCGCACCATACCGTACCAATCCGGAGGAGGCGAAGGATATTATCGTCAAATCAGGAGCTGCTCGACAAAGGTTATATCTGTGAATCTCTTAGTCCTTGTGCTGTTCTGTTATACTAGTGCCTAAAAAGGATGGTGCGTCGGCGTATGTGTGTTGATTGTAGAGGCATTAATAATATTACTATTAGTTATCGTCATCCTATTCCTAGGCTAGATGATATGCTTGATGAATTAGTGGCTCTACAATATTCTCCAAAGTTGATTTGCGTAGTGGATACCATCAAATTCGTATGAAATTGGGAGATGAATGGAAAACAGCATTTAAAACTAAGTTTGGATTATATGAGTGGTTAGTCATGCCTTTTGGGTTAACTAATGCACCTAGTACTTTCATGAGATTAATGAGCGAAGTTTTACGTGCTTTCATTGGACGATTTGTGGTAGTTTACTTTGATGATATACTGATTTATAGCAAATCTTTGGAAGAACATTTGGAACATTCGTGCTGTTTTAATGCTCTCGTGATGCGTTTGTTTGGTAACCTTGGGAAGTGCACCTTTTGCACCGACCGAGTATCTTTTCTTGGCTATGTTGTTACTCCACGAGGGAATTGAAGTTGATAAAGCCAAGATTGAAGCTATTGAGAGTTGGCACGCAGCCAAAGCGGTCACACAAGTGAGGAGTTTTCTTGGACTCGCTGGTTTCTATAGGCGTTTTGTGAGACTTTAGCACCATTGCTGCACCTCTCAATGAGCTTACAAAGAAGGATGTGCCTTTTGTTTGGGGTACCGCAGGGAAGAAGCCTTCACGGTATTGAAAGATAAGTTGACACATGCTCCTTTACTCCAACTTCCTGATTTTAATAAGACTTTTGAGCTTGAATGTGATGCTAGTGGAATTGGATTAGGAGGTGTGTTATTACAAGATGGCAAACCTGTTGCATACTTTTACGAAAAATTGAGTGGGCCTAGTCTGAACTATTCTACTTATGACAAAGAATTATATGCTCTTGTTAGGACTTTAGAGACATGGCAACATTATTTATGGCCAAAGAATTTGTTATACATTCGATCATGAATCTTTGAAACATATTAAAAGTCAAGCTAAACTGAATCGTAGACATGCTAAATGGGTTGAATTCATTGAGACTTTCCCTTATGTCATTAAACACAAGAAGGGTAAAGAAAATGTTATTCTTGATGCTTTGTCTAAATCGCTATACTATGCTTTCACAACTTGACTTCAAAATATTTGGTTTGGAGACCATCAAAGATCAATATGTGCATGATGCTGATTTTAAAGATGTAATGCAGAATTGTAAGAAGGAAGAACATGGAACAAGTTCGTTATTGATGATGGTTTTGTGTTCCGTGCTAACAAGCTATGCATTCTGCTAGCTCTGTTAGTCTTTTGTTGTTGCGAGGGGCGCATGGAGGAGGATTAATGGGACACTTTGGCGTCAAGAAGGCGGAGGATATACTTGCTACACATTTCTTTTGGCCAAAGATGAGGCGGGATGTTGGCGTTTTGTTGCTCGCTGCACTACATGTCAAAAAGCTAAGTCACGACTCAATCCTCATGGTTTATATATGCTTTTGCACATGCCTAGTGTTCCTTGGGAGGATATATCTATGGACTTTGTTTTAGGTTTACCTCGAACAAAGAAGGGAGGATAGCATATTTGTTGTCGTGGATAGATTCTCGAAAATGGCACACTTTATACCATGTCATAAAAGCGATGATCTTTGTTAATGTTGTGCCATTTGAGAATCTATCACGACAACAAATATAGCTATCAGTCCTCGAATGAAAATAATGCCTCTTTGCACAAAAGCATAGCAAACAGATGTTCATCAATATCAGATTTGGTGGCAAATAAACATGCTTTTGAGTTTAATTTCGGAAGCAACATTAGATGGTTTATTATTGAGGCTTCATTTGTTGCTCAAATTCTTTTACCACAATCTGATTTTCACTCTTATTTTCTCCTGTTTTGCTTTATTAGCTCTATTAATATCATCTTTCAAAATGGAATCAAGAGTCATAAGACAATTTCTAAGTAATTCAAGTAATAAGGAACGTTGATAATATGGTGGAACCAACGATGCATATGGAGCAGTTTTCAAAGCAGCCTTTGTATGGAACAAGTATGCTCAATTTTGCTGGTAGCCTGCACACTCACCGCGTTGGATATAATCTACAATTGTCATGAGAATCATCTCCACGTGTTCTTCATGTAATAAGAGCCAAAGTCTCTTCATCATAGAGTGCAATCATCACTATGAGATTGGCATTCTCTGTATCAAATGTCCTCTTCCCTTACAGCGACGACAGCCATGGAAGAAGAAAGAGCTCAAACATCGACCTGCGGAAAAGTTAGTCGCGCCAAGGCACATCGATCCTGCACTTCCGTTCACTTTACAAGCAAGATGGAATAATCGAGTGATATTATTATAATCAAAGCGTGCAAGCATAGCTTCATTCTCCTCAACAATACCACATCTAATCAAGCCGGTTGTAATTCGATAATAGCATAGCAGTTTTCAAAGCAGCCCAAGTAACTTGGAGCAGGATATAATCTACAAGTGAAAGCACAAACAGACAGCGGAACCGTCTCTCCTCGGGATATTGTAAACATGTAAATCGTTGCTCGGTTTCTAACTCCCAAGTAAGATATATATCAGGAACATATCTACCTCAAATGGTGGAATATTCAATTTCAGTTTAGGGAGATGGTCATGATCTCGTACTGAAGGGAGCCGAACATTGCCATTATTTGCATGTGGGCGACTGGTGGTTGTGGTCTTTGGTGGTTGCGTAGTTCGATGTTGATCAACCTCATCCTCGTAATCTCTCACATAATCATCCTCCCCCACGCGGCAGAGGAGCCACGAAGTATCAACATGGCCACCGACAACTTGGCGGTGAAGAGGACACAGGAAGCTCGGCGGAGGGCTGTTCGTGATGTGGAGGTAGTCCTTGTTGTTGTAGTAGAGGTCGTTAGGTGCCGCGGTGGTGGTGGTGGTAGGCAGCGAGCAATTCATTAAACTTGTTATCGAGCTTTGTTTGACGCCTTCTCAATGCCATCTATCTTCTCCATGGCCTCTTCAAATCTATTTAGCACATCGTCCACTGCCCACTCATCATTTGTTGAAACTTATCATGTAGCGCTTTGTTTGTCATGTTCTCCCGGTCAGTCTAAGTCGACATGATCCTGCCATGGTTAGTAGCAATAGAAACACACAAGAATATGATTGACAGACTACTAGGAAGTGGTGGTGGTGGTGTGGTGGGCGATCACAAATCCGTCAAGCAAATCTCAAATTCTTACGGTTCTTACCCGGCGGTGATCGGCAACGATGTAGTCAAAACTCTCAAAGCTTGGATAGGCGATTACCAGGGAGAGTCAAGCATACGATGTAGATGTATGTGGAGCTGGAAGGCTTATAATATGGTAGCAAAAGGGTCAGACAATAATCAATTGAGAGATGCAAAGTTGAATAAGCGCTCAACAGCGATCTTGTCTTTGGTCCTAGGCTGAACCGTGCTAGAGGCGAGCCTAGAACACTAACAAAATCACGGCGCTGCCGTAAACAAGGGAAAAGCACACTCTGGAATTTTTTCTTTTCGCTCTTTTTTTTGCTTGCCTTTTTTCTCTTGCTCTTTTTTTTGCGAAAAATCACTATAATGGCGAGTGTCTCAAAACTCTTCCAGGTCAAGTGACGGGATGGGCACGAAATTTTTTGACCAAAAAATTTTTTTTCGACTGCCGGACCAAAAGCTGAAGCAGGACTTGTTGTGTCTCAATACACTTAGAAACACCAAAAAATAGGAGAGCAGAAAATTTTTTTGACAAGTGCGTTTCGGAAAATTTTGGGCCTAAGCGGAGGTGGTTTCGGACTCTTTTTTCGAAACCTACTCGGCAAGAAACACGAATCGGAAACTAGATGGATCTAGAAAACAACCCTAATATGCAAGGAACTTCGGATTGGTGGTGGATATATGGTGGTGGTATATGGCGGCGGTGGTGGTAGCGGTGGTAGTATATGGATATGGATTGGTGGTGGTATATGGACGCGGATTGGTGGTGGTATATGGATAGTTGGGCGGTGATGTAGGTGGCAGGGCGATGATGATGGTGCGGTGGCGGCGTGACAACTTATGACCAGAACTGAAACTCTAAAAGACTAGGCGCTAAGACCAGCAACTAGACACGGCGATGCAACCATAAATTCAACAAAGCAAAACCCTAAAAAGATTATGCAAAGGCTCAGATTGGTTGGATATGATGAACTAACCCTAATTTTTTTGTGTGGCTTTTACGTGGACTTTAGGTATGAAGAACAGACTCGATCTAATCTCTGGCGTAAAATCTCACCGAGCAACCTGAAAATCTGATACCACTTGATAGGCGAGGTGTCCGTCTTTCGATGAGATGTTAGTTTTCGCTTTGGAGGAAGTCGACTTTGGCGATCCGACTCTGACGTCGAGGGCGTCGCGCCTTGCAATCGCTAAACCAACTCCGAGGTTATTGACCACGCGAACACGATCAACGACCACAGTGCATTTCCTGCGAGCAAGCGAAGAACAAGCAAGAAGCTGAGATTGCAATCTGGATATTGCGAATATAAGATGAAAGCTTTATTGATCAAGGTGGGGTTACGTGGCGCCTTTATGCAGTGCGTTGAACACAAGCGAAATCTGTGAAGTTGCAGCTATGGTGAACTTTTAATCTAAACAAAACCCAAGGTCTAAGCGGTGCCCTAAGGCTGTATATATGGAGGAAAGGCGGAGGGTGAATTTCGTGGCCCTTGGTGGAGGGTCGAAATCAACCCTATCTCTTGTTCCCCCACATACGGACTCTAAAAATAGCCTATACTTGTGTATTTCGAAATTACAAGGGCTGGCCCACTAATAAGGTGTGCCAGCACCTAGAATAGCCTCGGGGCGACATTTATGAAGTAGCATCTTGTATATTTAGTCCAAGGCTTCATGCACCCATTATGGTGGCTTCAAAGTTCTGAAATCATCACTTGTAACTCCGTTCTTGTTCCCCTTAGCATGGCCTTATCTCCATGCTGGTTCTTGCTCAATGTCCATCCTTCTCCAAGCTAGGGCCTTCATTTGTAAGCAAAACAAATGTATCCAATTTAGGCAACATCATATTCTCATGAACATTAGAATCATTACCAAAAGCGAAAGTACTGATAATTTAATTGGCGTCTTGCGAGTTCTAGTAATTGGTCCGTATATGTAGCGATAGGGGCTGTGGGTGTAACAATGGTATTGATGTCCTCATCGGTTACCCTTAAATGGGTTGAAGTCTCCATCAAGCGTGGGCGTGTGATAGCACCACCTATCGGAACCCATAAAAAATCTCCGTGTTTACATTGCATTTGCCTTCTCTAACCTTCCCTTTACCTTTATATGCAATGTTTTACTTTCGCTACTACACTCACGAGAATTGCATGTGTAGGTTGATTTCTTGACTTGTGCTAAGTTGCTAAAATTAGCCAAGACTTAAAATTGGGAAAAGGCTTGATTTTTATTTGGTCAAGTAGTCTAATCACCCCCTTCAGACCTACTTTCGATCCTACAATTGCCAAACCTCGGGTGGTAAAACGGTGCTTTGCAGGCAAGATGGTCGTGGTTGCAACGTACGGACCCCTCATGACCTTGGGTGAATTCAAATCAAGGTGCCCAAGGACTCCATGGAACTGTTCAGGGTGGCTGCCAACACCACTCTGAGGTAATGTCCACACGGTCTTGTTACGGGAGGATCGTTGGCTTGGGGATACCAGTGCAAGAGCTAGCAGGGGATATCTGAGGAGGTGGCAAACAAAATCAGAAAGATGAAAACTATACAAGGCAAGCTAACACGTGGTTCCTAGGCGCATGACTTTGGCCTTGAGATAGCGGAGGAGCAGCTGCTCGAGTTCTTGATATATGGGACCGCACATCACGATTCAGCTAGGCGATGAGATCCGAGACACAATATCATGGGCGTGGGAGAAGGGCGGATGTTTCTCAACAAGATCAGCATGTATGCAAGTTATGGGGAAAGGAAGTATCCCCATTGCCAAACTTCACATGGAAATCGCGAGCCCCATCCGATGCAAATTCTTCTCTGGCTAGCCATCAAAAATAGATGTTGGTCGTCCGATCGCCTAGCGAAGGGTCTACCCACGGGACAAGTGTCCGTTCCATGATCGACGCGATGAGACAATCAACCACTTACTCATTCGATTGTGTCTTCTCGAGATAAATGTGGGCGGTTATAGGCACGACGATGGAGTCACTTACGTCTGCGCCCACCCAACTAGACACCACTGACAGATTGGTGCACCGGCGGGACAAGCAATCAGCATTCGGACATGGACAGCGAGCGATCACCATGTTGGGTATGTGGACACTATGGAAGCACCGAGAATGCAATCGTGTTGACGGTGCAACACCCTCCTTACATCGGGTCATCGAGACCAAACACTTGGAGTGTAGGAGGCTGGAAGCGGCGGGTTTAATCAGGGCGACCTCGACCATTTCATAGTGGAGCTAGCATGAGAAATGGTAGGCCAACTTGGCGGTTACGGCGAGCGAGTAGTGCTTGCGTAATTACTTGTAACACTACTTATGAAGGTTTCTTTCACCCCTTCCCTTCTTTAAGGCCTCCTTTGGTTCATAGGGTAGGAAAATCGTAGGAATAGAAAAGCCGTAGGAAATGAAATGACATGTATCTCAAATTCTATGAGTAGGAGTAAGAAAGAAGATGCCCTTTGATTCACATCATAAGATTTTTCCATTGAGTCTAGGCTGATTGATGTGAGGCGGAACCCTATGTGGGCGATCTTTCATATGCGGAGAGGATCCCTCGAGGAACACGAAGAGCAGCGGAAGAGCACGAGGGAAATCACGGGGAAAACACAAGAGAATCCTCAAACCAACAAGATCAATCCCACATGTGCTAGATCGATGAACACAAGGGAGATACATGATCCAAAGTCAACAAAGCGCGATACAAGCGGTAGCCGTTCTTCTCCGTGAGGAGGTCTTGTTGATGGTCTTCTCATAAGGAGGTCTTGAATCAAGGTGGATCTTCTCGAAGAGGGACCTCGGTCTCTCTCGTGGAGTAGATCCGATATGGATAATGACTCTATCTTACAAATGAGCTAAATCAACGCTAACCCTAACTAGGAGGTGGAGGAGGTCTATTTATAGTCTTAGTGCAAATGGGGGCGAAGTGAAGGGGTACATGGGCCTCAGGCCCGAACAACATCTTGTGAGCAGGCTGGTTATGCAGTCGCGAGGCGGTTGTACCGCTGGTAACTCATCGAGGCGGAAGTGCGGACGTGAAGGTGGTACTACTACGCTGGGAAGTCGGTGGCCGGAGATGGGCGTCGGAGGGGCGGTGGTTGTCTACCGTCGTCGAAGTGATAGTACGGTCATTTAGTGATGCAGTACATCCGGTGCGATCACAAACCTTGCACCGCACGATCACGAAAGGTGGCGGTTGTTGGGCGGTAGCCGACGGTTATACCGCTTCGAGGCGGTTGTTAGGCGGTTGTTCCGGTCCTTCGAAGCTCGGCGGATCGCCTCCTTGAACTTCACGGTCGGTGTCCTCGCCGTCTTGTCCATAGTATTCCTCCTTGTTCCTGGTCATGCATAGCACATACATTTGAGGTAGTAACCATGTCTCACATGTGGAAAGTGGCCAGTTCGGAGAGGCGAGTTCACCTTGTGTCCCATGGCGTATGTTTGAGGTCTCGTCATATGTCCTCTTGGGGTTTGGAGAGTAGTCGGGTGTACATGGGGATGAGCGTGGGATGCTCGCATCATCTCCCCCTCTTGGGAAAGATCCGACCTCGGTCGGATCATGATCCTCATCACCATGGAAACGGTTGTCGTGGACGGACTTGTAGTTGGACGAAGTTGAAGACATGGCGCAATCCAAGTAGTCCAAGGTGTCGCCGGAGTGAGAGACATGCAAAAAGAGCAAACACAAGCAACACTCGGAAATACAATGGTTAGCGCACACAAAGTGTCCATCATGTAAGAATGAGTCTGTGCGGCAAGATTGGTCGTGACAAAGCGCATGAAGCTTATCAAGTTGATCTAGAATGAGATGCAAAGCGTTCATGGGAATTGTGCACACAAATGTGTTGTAAATATGATCAATGCAACCACGGTGCAAAATGATGTCATAGTGAGACGGTTTATCAACAGCATGAATATGGCAATGGATGCTCAACATGTGTATGTTATCATGCAATTGATGGTGGACAATATGATCATGATGTATGAATATGCCATCAAGGTAGATCACAACAAATTTGCTAAGGAAGTGAACAAGCTCAAATATCATGGATGACATGGGAATATAAGATGCAACAAGGCAATCATAATGTGAGTCAATCCATGCATAGGGTGCAAACTTGTGGTGAGTATGATAAGTCCATCGAGCATGACATGCGAGGAGTCTGGACTAGGGGTGTCGGATAGCGAACTATCATGGCGGCGGACTCCAAGACTATGAAGATACAAGATTGAAGACTTCGTCCCGTGTCCGGATGGGACTTTCCTTGGCGTGGAAGGCAAGCTTGGCGTCTGAGATATGTAGATCTCCTACCTTTGTAACCGACTCTGTGTAACCCTAACCTATCCGGTGTCTATATAAACCGGAGGTTTTAGTCCGTGGGGACGAACAACAATCATACCATAGGCTAGCTTCTAGGGTTTAGCCTCCTTGATCTCGTGGTAGATCTACTCTTGTACTTCCCATATCATCAATATTAATCAAGCGGGGTAAGGTATTACCTCCATCGAGAGGGCGAACACAGGTAAAAACATCGTGTCCCTTGTCTCCTGTTACCATCCGCCTAGGCCTGCGATTCGGGACCCCCTACCGAGATCCGCGGTTTGACACGACATTGGTGCTTTCATTGAGAGTTCCTGCGTATGCCGTCACCTATAGGCCGATGGCTCCTTGATCATCAACAACGATGCGGTCCAGGGTGAGACTTTTCTCCCGGACAGATCTTCGTATTCGGCGGCTTTGCTCTGGGCCAATCCACTTGGCCATCTGGAGCAGATTAAGCTTCGCCCTGGCGTCGGTCAGATTTGGAAAGCTTGAATTATCGGCCGACATTCGCGGAGACTTGATCTTGACGGATTGAACCACAACTAAGCGCGCGCACTTTCTCGATGGGCATGATCTAACTCTGCCGCGAGCAGTGTCCTAGAGGCGCACTAGTGTCCGCTCGAACATTGATTGGAGCCGATCTCGCCGATCGAGGGCGGTTGGTTGGACACCACCTCGAGGCTGAAATCTCTCGGCGATTGGGCGAACACAATCCTGTCTTTTGCGAAGCCGTGACTCCAGGTGCAGACTCCTCTCCGGACTCCGAACCCTCGCGCCCCTTAATCGAATCCGATTGGCGCGGTCATAAAGTTCACTGCCGCGGACATCTTTCACTTTTCGCCCTTTGGCAACATCACTGAAGTCACTAAAGTCTCTCTCTTTATCAGGAGAGCCTGGCGGACTACGGTCGGGAAGGTTGGAGATGTGGATGGCGAAGAAACTCAGCATACCCACCACCCACCCGTAGCCAGCCGCCAGCTTACGGCGTGCTCGATTTCGACTCGAAGACATCGGCGGTATGGGCGGCGATAAAGGAGAAAACCATGAACCAGCGCCTATAGGGGGCGGACAACCACCTCATCCCATGATGTATACATGGTGGATACACCTAAAGGAAGTAGCGACAAGGAACAACGAGGCGCTTCTGAAGGATAAATCCCTCGAAAGTAGTCAAAGCGGCAGCGTAAGCGCCGCACCAAGTCCGCCTCAACAACGACCCAGCCATAGAAGCGGGCGAACGGTGGGCTGACGAACATGCTATCGAGCAACCGTCCGAGCAGGACAACTTGGATAAACAACCCGTCCGGCGAAGATAACATCCGGACGATCTCACGCCCGGACAAATTGTTGGAGCAGAATAACCTCCACAAAGGCTCGTCGCCCTGCGCGTAGCTGAAAAAAAGCGGAAGCTCAAAACAGCGGAAGATGCACTCGAATCAGATGGAACAAAGTATTCAACACATGAGACAAATCGGTGACGATCGCGAACAAAGAGCTATCCAGAAGAAAGTCTGCCGAATTTGATGAGAGGCCATAGAAACCCCACAATCAAAAAGTAAGAAAGCCACCGGTCGGATGGGCGACCCCACGGCAAAAGAGGCGGCAAATGGCGCCGCACACAAGCCGACGCGATCCACATAAGATTCACATCAAAGGATGGCCCGATTAGGTCCATCTATGGGCGAAAGCAAGCTCTTCAAAGCAATGCAACCGCCAAATATCCGAACATCACGGCACACCCAAATACAGAGCGCCGCATCCCCTATGTTTCACCGATGAGTCTTTGGATCATGAATTTCAGCGAGGATTCAAACCCGTAAACATAGAGGCATCTGACGGAACAACAGACCACAGAGTGCGGATTGAGATTACATCCTCCACATACACATGGCTAGAGAGGCGATCTCACGCCATAAAATACTTACCCCTCAAACTCAAAGGGCCAGCTCGGCATTGGCTTAAAGCCTCCCGAAAATACCATTGGAAGTTGGGAAGAGCTCGAGGATGCTTTTGGGCAAATTTTCAAGGGACTTATGTCCGTCCTCTGAATCTGAGCGATTTAAGTCATATAACTCAACAAAGCCGGAGAGTCAGCCCATAAATTCAGGAACTGGTTCCTCACCAAAAGAAACCAAATAGTCGACTATCCAGGACGCGAAGCCTTAGCAGCCTTCAAACACAACGTCAAGAGATGAATGGCTGCGGAACACCTCGGCCGGAGAAGCGAGAACCATGGCGCATTAACAAACCTCATGACCGCTTTTGCGGCGGAGAGGATAGCTGGCTAGCAAGATGCAGCACCAGCGACCCAAGTACATCCGAAGTCGAGGGATGGAAATGGAAACCACGGCGCAACAAGGACCAGCGCCGGATTAAAAAGCGGTCCAAAAGCGCGGCGATGGCAGCGGATTCAAAAGCTCACGGCGAACAATAAAAACTGCCCCATAAGGACAATAGCGATGAGCTATCAACTTAAACAAAATCTTGGACAACATATGTCAAATCCACAGTACTCTGAGAAGCACGCAAACCATACCCACAAAGATTGTTGGGTCTTCAAACAGTCCGGTGGACTCAACGCCCGAACACAAGGGCTCGACACACCAAGTGAGGATGATGGCGAACCCCACAAGCGAGCAGGAAAACAAAGAATTTCCCACAAGAGGTTAAAGCAGTAAACTCACTTCACGTGATAAAAGGAAAAAAAATAGGCGGGCTTATTAAGATCGCGCCGCATATACCTAGCGGAACACCAACTTTGGTTGTCAAAACCAATCACCTTCGACCATCGGGACTACTCGAAAGTATCCGGAGCGAGAGGATGGACTGCCTTGATATTGGATCCTATAATCGATGGATTCAATTTACACAAGTCCTCATGGATGGCGGCATGACATAAACCGATATATCGAGGACACAATCCATGAGGATGGGGATAGACTCAACCAAAATTAGCCATAGCAACACCTCCTTCAAAGGTGATGCAGGCCCATATGCCCATTATGCGGGCTCCCTCTTGCTAGAAGTTGTGTTCGGTTCATCCGACAACTTCCGTCATGAAAAGTTAGTCTTCCATGTCGCCCCATTTAAAGTAGCCATCAAGCACTATTGGGGCCTTGAAGCTTCGCCCGCTTTAACATAATACCGCATTATGCATCTCTTACACTTAAAATGCCGGTCCGCGGCATCATCTCATTAAAGGAGTATTAAGTGTTACTCGAGCGCGGAAGAGCGTGAGACTGCCTTGACAGCCTCACCAATCCGGCCCGCTAATCAAAGCACGAATAGGTAATTGAACCCGGACACGGCTAGGCGAGTCCGGCGCCTACTATGGCACACCCCGTACAAGGGCTGCGCATGTACAACAGAGACAATAAAGCTCAATTTTATTCACTTCTTGAATCGTACTCTGTTTTTTAATATAAAGTACATTTTTACATACGATCTTTTTCTTTTAAACTAAGTTCCTCTCTTTTACGGATGAACAACGTGCTACACCCGTCCGAGATACGGCAAAAGCGGAACCACGGCGAGAGCGTGCGGTGAGGACCCGTTGCAAGATTCTTTTGATTAAGACCTGCGTAAACCATTTTCTTGTCTCTTGTTGATATACATCCCCGGTTTCTTCTGTAACGAGGAGGAGGCTGGCGTTTTGGCATTAGCGCACCAGAATTTTTGCTGGCGTGCACGGACACGGGGGCTTAGGGCATTATTCGCCCGTTTTATAAAGACCGAATACCTTAGGGGTGTTCGGCGTCTCGAGTTAGGCCTTATATGCATCAGCTCGAATCATGTCTTTGGTCAAATGTTGGGTTTGCCGGCTCCTGTGTTTTGCTGCCTTACGTTCCGTTCTATATTCTTAAGCGGCACCGGAAGAACTCTGCGATTGTGCCCGGTTGGCGGGCGAGCACCTCGATGAAAGCGAAAACTGGTGTCATGATATAGCGAGAGACTAGTCAACCACTCGATGACTCACGGAATGTTTAGAATTCCTCGCATTAACGAAGCGACCGTTTTCGATCGAGCACATCGCACCCCAAATTCGGGAGAGTGCGGTGCCCCAGAGACTATATAGTAGCCCACCCTCGAACTCATATGGCTAAGTGAAAGTGATAAAGCATTATAGTCCGGTTGCCTAGTTTGCTCGCTACCACCTCCTTAATAGGACCAAGGCGTTGGATTAAGTGTGAAAAAGCGCCTTCTTTGCAAACACCCCGCACTATGTGCGTGGGGCTAAACCAAGGACTGCCATCTTCGAGTTATATATACATATACATCAGCGGCCGCCGGGGTAGTTTACTACTTGAGCGCACAAGTATAAAAGCTCTTATATTATATTGAAACATTGTTTTCACAAATCATACATGTCATTTAAACATAATATCCTTGAGCCTTTGTGTCTCTATTAAGCGAGCACCTGCGGGACTTCCTCAAAATAGTGCTCGGCGGTACTAACTTCTGTCCGAATCTTGGGATGCTGCGTCGGTGGCCTTCATCTCCGCCCGGTATGTCTTGACACGGGCGAGCCATCTGCGCTCCCTCAATACCACCGACCGCTCCATTGCGTCGTCTGGCTGATACCGCACCAAGGCTGCTGCACTAAACCAAAATAACTCTTGGTGGGGTCCTTTGGCCACAAATGAGTCATGACATGCCTCATGGCAAGTCCGGATAATCGATTCAGCTCGGCCCATTCGGCAAACCGATCGGTCAGCGGGAGAGGGCGCTCCGGACCATGGAATTGCGACCAATATAGATCTTCCCTCGCACTTATACGGCCTTGGAAGTGCTCAATCGCATCCATGGCACTTCGCCGCTAAGTCGAGATAAGCATCCTCCGAACTCCACAACTTGTCCAATTGAGCATACTTGGATCCGTATATTTCCTCCATGGCGAAAGCGGTTTCCAGCCGTAATAGCCCGGCTGACTCAGCTCCACCTTGGCAGCTCTCAAAGCGGAGCGAGCATCCTTGGATTGGCGGTGGCCTTTTCAGAGCCCTCTTGCTCCCCCAGCGTTCTTTTCAAGAACCTCGCGGCGGTCGGTAGTATTCTTCAACTTTATGACCATATCGGCCATTTCCTCTTTGCTTGGCGATGAGCAGCCCGTTCGACTTTTAGCTCTTGGCGCCCTTAAGCGAGTCGCATTACTACTTCGGCTTGCTCTTTAGCTCGGCGAGTTCCGCAGCTCCTCCGCAGCAGCGGCACCACCTGCATTAAGCATACAAGCGATGAGCATGGGCGTCAAGCTACCTTACGGTGTCCGCGGAGAATCGCATACCTTGTGACTCATCAAACCGTTTATTGACCGGCGCGATGTCGCATCCGCCTCGTCAAGTTGCGCTTTAGTTCGGCAAATTCATCGATCGGCTGTACGGGCGCCCGCCTGTTTAGGGCGGCGCAATGTTATAACGAGATTATGATCCTCGACGCGCTGTCAATTTTGACAACATACCGAGTCTCGAGGGCTACTATCTATCTGAGGCGCATTCTATATGCATAAGCGTCGGAAGGTACATCATTTTGCGTACCTCAAACCCGTCGATAAACCGGCGGCTTCATGCAATCCGCTCTTTGCGGATGCAATTCTTTCAATCACCGTACCCATTAAAACACGGTGATCTTACGAATAACCTTCGCTTGAGCAGATCCTTGACTCCTCCGACCTTACGCCCGGTTGGCGTCGGACCTTCCGGCCCGCGCGGACTCAGAAACCCTCACGGCGACACCTGGGCGTCGCCTCACATGAAGGTGCGGCAGGTGGGCGTTTCCTCTCGATCATCTCCGGAAGAAGATCCCCGAAGGCGAGCTCTGCTGAGAAGGGCTGAGATCCGAACTACAAGGTACAATTTCGGTCATCTGCGAGAAATAAATACTGAGGATGTTCCTTATTTACAAGACCCTTCTTTTTTTACTTACGGCTCATTGGAGGATGATCCCTTGGGAAATAGTGCGGCTGGGTTACTTCGGCGCGAGACTCTCGATGAAGATTCCTTTCCCTCTTTGAGGCCTTGACCTCCGGATCTTCGAGCGGTCCTCTTCTCTCCTCGGAAGATGGGACTTTTAAACCCTCCTTCCTTGATAGCCTCCTTCGTGAGGCGGTTGCTTCCCGCTCCCCTTCGCCTTCTTCAAAAGCGCGGCCTTCAACATCTTGGTCAGCATGGGATCCGGCGTGGTCTCTGGGAGGGGAGCCGGACACCTTATTAACTTTGCCTTGGCTATCCACTCCTGTTCAAGAAATGGCTCCTTTAAAGGGCATATATATGATTAATGAATGAACAGCTTGTCCGGTTACATGACTACTTACTTGAGTATCTGGGCGATTGCAGCTTAGCCCTGCATCCTCAGTCAGGTCCGGACACTTCTCTTGTGATCCGAAGAACAGTTTATACATCTCCATGGGTGTCGTACCCACAAAATGATGGAGAGCTCGTGGTCCCTCGGTTAATTCCCACAGACGAAGGCGGCGTTTGCAGGCGGAAGGCGCGAATCAACATAACCTCGCCACTCTGACTAGATTGATCTCTCTTTCTTGGAGGTCTCGAATCTGCCCCTGTGAGAGCGTCCTTATCGGCCCCAGTCAAGCCCCTTGTTGACCCATGGCCTTGCCATGGTGGACTGGCGGAAGGCGGGAAGCGCCACCCATTTGGTGCCGGGGGGGCGGTAATATAAAACCACTCCCGTTGCCACAAACCAAGCTCCTCTTGAAAAGAGCCCTCGGGACCGAGACATCGGCACACTTGCTTATGGCCGCCCCTCCGCTTTCTGCTTGTCGCCCCGATCATCTTTGGCTCCACCTTGAAGGTCTTGAGCCACAATCAAAGTGAGGGTAATATGGAGGAAGGCCTCACATCGACAATGAATGGCGAGATATGGAGGATGGACTCAGTTCAAGTCATGAAATCCAGCCCATAATAAAACATGAGCCCCCGCACAAGGGATCCGTCGGGAAGCCTAAACCCGAAGGAAGTGTGACGAACACCACGCTCTCGCCGGGCTCGGGGAGTGGGAATGACCTGCCCTAGAGCGAGGCAGCCTATCACGAAATCTCGCCCGGTTAGATACTGGCGTCTCGCAGCTTTAGCACATCTTCTTCTGACGGAAGAAGACATCCATCGACCAAGCTGGTGGGCGGGCATCGTCGAAGGTAAGCGCCTAAATCTGAAGCTTTGGGGTTAGAACTTCGAAGCCTGGCGAACTTCGATGGAGGTGTAGAAAGAAGAGGCCTTGGTCTCATTATAAAGAGATTGAATACCAAGAGCCCTCCCGTGGTCGATTAGGACTAGCGCCCGATAGAGGCGTGCCCAGAACGCAGTTGGGTTACTGCGTCCGTATTGATGGGAATCCCGGAATAAGGGGGCGATCTATGCTTTGATAAGGCGTGCGAAACCGCCTCGCTAAGCGCTGAGGTGGAACAGTAAAAATGATTCATATAAAGACCTGGCGTGGTGTGATGTCACGCCCGCGGAATACATCAGCGAATCTGTGCAAAAGTTATTCTCTCTCGGTAGTATGTGGAACTTGTTTTGCGAGCTGGACACTATCCTTGTGTTCAAAACCTTCTATGAAGTATTGAGGAGGAACCCGCCTTGCAATGCCGAAGACAATATCTGCGGCGGACTTCGTCGTCATTGAAGCTGGTTAGGGGGCTATTGAGGAGTCTGGACTAGGGGTGCCGGATAGCGAACTATCATCGGCGGACTCCAAGACTATGAAGATACAAGATTGAAGACTTAGTCCCGTGTCCGGATGGGACTTTCCTTGGCGTGGAAGGCAAGCTTGGCGTCTGAGATATGTAGATCTCCTACCTTTGTAACCGACTCTGTGTAACCCTAACCTATCCGGTGTCTATATAAACCGGAGGGTTTTAGTCAAATGGGATGAACAACAATCATACCATAGGCTAGCTTCTAGGGTTTAGCCTCCTTGATCTCGTGGTAGATCTACTCTTGTACTACCCATATCATCAATATTAATCAAGCGGGGTAAGGTATTACCTCCATTGAGAGGGCGAACACAGGTAAAACATCGTGTCCCTTGTCTCCTGTTACCATCCGCCTAGGCCTTGATTGGGACCCCTACCGAGATCCGCGGTTTGACACCGACAACATGTATGAGCACAATCAACAAATATGGAGGTGTTGGTGTACCAAAGCTTCGATGTCGAGGCATGGTGGAAGACGAAGGTTCATCCAATAAGTCTGGCGCTCCTCAATGTGAAGGTCCATAGAGCCAATCTCAAATGTCGCTCCTCCATCCAATAAATGTAACATGTACACAACAAGAAGAAACAACAATCAAAAAGTGACCCATCAATATGCGTATTTGAGGATGGCTCAAAGAAGGAGTTCACCTTTATAAGAATGTGAAAATGTTGGTGTGCACATCGTGTATGCCTTCACATAACCAATATGTCTCATAGCCCGGTAATGCCTTGTGAAACCTTCAAAATGAAAGAACATAGCAAACACTCGGAAAAACAAATGAGGTTAGCGGAAAGGCAAAACCTATCATTCGTGTGGTAAGATACCCAACAAGTGTATGCATCATGCTCATCATAAGAAAGTACAAGGGAGAATTTCATAGTATGGAGGCATATGATGCGAGAACAACCAAATACAATAGGCTCAAGTAAACAAGCATGCATCACACGTGAAGTGTCCAAGTCTCCAAGATCATGAAGCATAGAGCCAACTATTGGAGGCAAGTGACAATAAACAAGATATATCATGTGAGAGGCATGAACATATATGTCATCAACCCACGAAAGCAAGTGATAGTGGAACATGGGTGATGCAACATAGCAAGCAATCATAGCGATCAAGTCAAGCGAGCTAGTAGTGCGAAGATGCAGCGTACTAGAAGGAATCATGGCAAGCATGTCATGTGTGCAAATAGTGGGCATGAGTAAATCACATGACATAGCACAAACATGAAAGCAAGATATGAGGACAATAGCATGAATGTATTGGTGAGGAGCCATATGTAAATAGCATTGGGTCATTATAGCGCCCGGACACACCGCGGTGGTCGTTACTCTGGCGGGATCTAGGCGGCCCCACAGATCAATACTAGTCTTTTGCGCACTTTGTCCTCACTAAATGCGCACTCAGGGAGCAACTTCGATTCGGTCACCCATCGACACTACTCCAAGCTGAAACGCAGCGCAACTTTGAAGTTACTGTCCGAATGGGCTCCGGAAAAGAAGAATTCCTTATTGATATGAGTAGTCTATCATCCCTAATAAGCGGGCTATCACATACCGCCCACTCGGAGGAAGCGTCCTCGTCGGTACGAGAATATTCCCTCTTGGCACAAGCGTCTGTGCTTCGATCCGGTACATGTGCCATGTCGGGTGCCTGACGGGTCCAAGCGTCAAGAACAACATGACCACGCTTTGTCGCAACCATCCGTGTAACCCGCGAGTCGCTCTGATACCAACTTATAGCGCCCGGACACACCGGCGGTGAGTGCGTTACTCTGGCGAGGATCTAGGCGGCCCCACAGATCAATACTAGTCTTTTCTGCGCACTTTGTCCTCACTCGTGCTTTTCGGGGAGCAACTTCGATTGGTCACCCATCTGACACTACTCCAAGCTGAGCACGCTTAACTTTGGAGTTACTGTCCGAATGGGCTCCGGAAAAAGAAGGTGGGTAGAGCGGGGAGGCAGTGCGTGAGCGAGAACCTGTTGAGAAGCAGCTTCGAGGATCAAGCTTTGACAACTCACGAGAACATTGCGAGCAAGATGACCATACCCTAAAATCACTTCTATCTTTGCTATGCTAGTTGCTCGCTCTTTTGCTATGCCTATATGCGATGCCTACCACTTGCTATATCATGCCACCCATATTGCCATGTCAGCCCTAACCATCCTTTTCTAGCAAACGTTGATTGGCTATGTTACCGCTCTGCTCGGCCCTCTTATAGCGTTGCTAGCTAGTTGCGGTGAAGCTGAAGTTTGTTCCTTGTTGGAACATGGAGATGTTGTTCCTTGTTGGAACATGTTTACTTATTGGGGCTATCACAATATATATATATCTGCTATAATTAATACATCTATATACTTGGTAAAGGGTGGAAGGCTCGGCCTTATGCACGGTGTTTTGTTCCACTCTTGCCACCTAGTTTCCGTCATACGGTGTTATGTTCCTTGATTTAGCGTTCCTTACGGTTGGGTGATTTATGGGACCCCCTTGACGATTCGCTTTGAATAAGACTTCGTCGGCAAGGCCCAACTTTGGTTTTACCGGTTGCCACCTAAGCCTTTTCCCGGGTTTTGCGAGCAGAGGTCATCTTTATTTTAACCCCGGACGGTGCTCCTTGGTCTTTGGCCCGGCAATGTAGGCTGCGGGGCCTGCAGGGGAAACTTCGAGGCTTGGTTTTACTCGTAGGATGTCTCATCCGGATGTGCCTGAAGCGAGATATGTGCAGCTCCTATCGGGTTTGTCGGCTGTCAGGCGGCTTTGCTTGTCTTGTTTTATTCTTTGTCGAAATGTCTTGTAGTCCGGAGTTCGAGATTGATCGGGTCTTCTCGGTAGAAGGAATATCCTTCGTTGACCGTGAGAGCTTATAATGGGCTAAGTTAGGACACCCTGAGGTAATATCTTTGAAAGCCGTGCCTTGATGGTTATGAGGCAGATGGGAATTTGTTAATGTCCGGTTGTAGAAAACCCAAAGTTTGACCTCAATTAAAATACACATCAACCCGCGTGTGTAACCGTGATGGTCTCTTTTAGTGGTCAGGGAAGTGAACAGTGTTGGAGTTATGTCGGCGTAAGTAGTTCAGATCACTTCTTGATGGCTACTAGTTTCACGACCGATGCTTCGCTCCTCTTCTACGCTCTCTTTTGCGATGTAGCCACCATATATGCTGGTAAACTTGCTGCAGCTCCACTTTACTACTCTGTCCTTCTGTGGCTTAAATAGTCTTGATCTCGCGGGTGTGAGATTCTTTGAGTCCCGTGACTCACAGATACTTCAAAAGCAGTTGCGAGTTCAAGCGAGGCCGGTCACGAGTGACTCAGCGAGCTCAAGTGGGAGTTCGGCGAGGCGTGGCGTTACTATGTGTCTTTTCGATGATCGATGGTGGTGCCCGAGGTTGTCGATCGGGGATCTGTAGCATTGGGGTATCTTCTTTTATTTTGGTTCCATAGCGGGACCTTGAGTGTACTACGAATGATGGATGTTTATTTATGTACTGTGTGAAGTGGCATTTGTAAGCCAACTATGTATCTCTTTCCTTATTTATTACATGGGTTGTGTGAAGATTACCTCACTTGCGACATTGCTTTCAATGCGGTTATGCCTCTAAGTCGTGCCTCGACACGTGGGAGATATAGCACGCATCGAGGCGATATAGTCATCATGGCTCTCCCAACACAACAAGCATCAATAGCATGGGGCACAAAGAAATCATGACAATAGCTACTAGGATCTTGATGTGAGGCGGAGCCCTAGTCGGAGATCTTTCACGTTTGGAGGGATCCTCTGAGGAGAACCACGGCGAACAAGCGGAAGAACACAAGAACAAACACACAAGAGGAACACTAAACCGACAAGTCTCGATCACACAGGGCTAGATCACCGAACACATAAGGTAGCACAATATTCAAAATCAACAAAGGAAAGATACACGAGTAGCGGTCTTCTCCGTGAGGAGAGTCTTGATGGGGTCCACCCTAGAAGGGGTCTTGAATCCTCTTGGAAGGATCTTCTCCGAGGCGTGATCTCGAGGAGAAGGTAACTCAAGTGGATGAGCAAAGCTATCACACAAATATGAGCTAATGCTTTGCTAACCCTAACTTGAGGAGGAGGAGGTGGAGGTCTATTATAGTCTTAGTGCAAATGGGGCGAAGTGAAGCAGGTACATGGGCTCCAGCCATTGTCATTGATCACAAGTGTCGGACGTCGGGGGCGTCGGGCGTCGAGGCCAGAGGGCCAGTCCGGGCGTCTGGGAGGCTATCGGGCGTCCATAAATCCGGCTCGGGTGCAGGTCGGTCGGTCGTCCGGAGGCTTGGTCTTCCGTAGATTTAGCTCTGATCGGTGTCGCGCGGTCGTCCGGGAAGACGGTCGTCCGAGGGCCCGGAAGGCCGGACGTCCGTGAATCGTCAGACGTCCGTAGATCGGTTAGTGCCAGCTGCCGGACGTCCGGGCGTCGGTCGTCCGTGGCTTGCAGGAGTCGTCGGACGTCCGGACTTGGTCGGACGTTCGATGCAGTAACTTCAGCAGCTTTTCTTCTTCTTCTTCAACATGCTTGGGGTCCTCGTCGTCTTGGCTCTTGCAAGTAGTTGTTCCTTGGCTCATCTCCATGTACTGATTACATAGAGTTTCGAATGAGGTAGTAACCATGTATCGTGCATAGGAAGAGGGAGTTCGGAAGGCGAGTTCACCTTATCTTGATAGCCTTAGCTCGGGCTCGAGTCATGGGTCACGTGGTGATGAGGAAGATGTAGAGTCGTCCATGGGGATGAGTGAGGATGCTCGCATCATCTCCCCCGTGAGAGAGATCCGACCTCGGATCAAAAGCTTCATCTCCATGGTATGGTGCGAGGTCCTTGGCGTTGAAGATGTCGCTCACATTGTACTTGTCTCGAGGTAGGTCGATCTTGTAGGCGTTGTCGTTGTGGCGTGCTAGCACCTTGAAAGGTCCATCGGCTCGAGGGACAAGCTTGGACTTGTGTTCTTTGGAAGCGGTCCTTGCGAAGGTGTAGCCACACTAGATCACCAATGTTGAAGACCATGGATTGCTTGTTGGCGTTGAGCTAGGTAAGCTAGTCGTTGTACTTGGCCTCGATGGTTTGTCTTGTATCCTCATGCATCTTCTTGATGTAGCTTGCCCGATGCACTCGCATCCATGTTGGTGCGCTCTTGTAGAGGAAGAGGTAGAATGTCCAATGGGGACAACGGGTTGAAGCCGTGAACAACCTCGAAGGGGACTTGCGGTGGTCGAATGTCTTGCATGGTTGTAGGCGTGCTCAGCGATGGGTAGTGTAGCGCCGGATAATCATGCTACAGATAATCTCACGTTGATGGTGCCCACGTCACCTCATCCTCCTGTAGTTAATCAGGGGTTAATTCAAAACTGTTTGAAATTCAAATTCAAATTTATGATAGCAATAAAAGTTTTCAAAGATTAAAACTAAATTGTTAGGGGTTGCCAAATATTGCATCGGTAATTATGGTGAAGTAAACACATTTTTATAAAATGTCTAAGTAATTTAAAATGAGTTAAAACAGAAAAGAAAATAAATAAAAACAAAACAGAAAAAACTAAAAACCTAAAACTATCAAAAAATGGGAGAAGAAACCCCCACTGTTGGAGCCAACTTGGACTATACAGTCAGCCACCCGCACCCCCATAAGCCACCCCCACTTCCCCTCGGTCCAACCCGCCCCCACGACACTTCCCCCCTCAAAATATCTCTCCCCTCTCCCCGATTGGATCGGGATCGAGAGAGACCGCCGTCGCCGCGAGCCTAAGCCGCCGCCGAGCCGCCGTCCCGTCCTCCTCTCGCCAGTCCTCCCGGACAGTCGTCAAGCCTTGCCCCATCCCTACTCCCGTGGCTCCCTCCTCTCCCTTCTCGAAATCACCGTGTAGTATCCCCCGTTCGCCGTTGCCCCGGTGCCCGTGGGCCGCCGCAGCTGGCATCTGGCCGTCTTGTGCACGCATCCCAGCTCACCATGGACCTCGCGCAGGTGGCCGCCCTCTTCCCCGCCTCTCCTTCCTCACCACACCTCCCCTCGACCCGCGCCCGCCACGCGGACCGTCCCGCCCCGCCTCTCCTTTCCCGACCGGCTCCACCACGGACCCAGCAAACTTCACGCGCCCGAGCCTGCCTTCGCCCGCCTGACCGCCCATGGGCCTTGCCCGCCTCCTCTCTCTCTCTGTCCCGTCCCTTGCCGTGCTCCGCCGTGCCCCCTGCTCACCCGTTCACGCGCCTCCCTGCTTTGCTCTTGCAGCCCTCAGTTCCTTTAGGGCGTCGTGGCGCCGGCGTGCCTTGGCGGCCTCACTCACCCTTGTGGCTGGTGCCCCCTGCCCGGTCGATCTGGGCACTCGCCTGGTCGGTATGAGGCACCGGCACGCAAACCCGCGCCATTTGGCGAATGACAATGGGGCCCACCCGAGCGTTTTCTAAAAAAAATTAAAAAAATATATTAAATAAATAAATAAATAATAACTAAAATAATTAAAATATTAATTAATTAATTAATTAAGTAATTAATTAAGTTAATTAATCTGATTAGATTAACCTAATCACTAATCAGTTAACTAATCGTAATTAAACTAAGCGAGAGAATGGCAGGTGGGTCCCCTTTGGACCCACCGTCGATTGACCAGTCAATGGTCGGCGTTGACTGCTGACATCACCACGATGTCATCTTGCGTCGACATTACTAATACGGATAATGTTGGATTAAATAATTAATTAAATTCCGAAATTAATAAAATCTTTAAAAATCATATCTTTTAATCCGTAACTTCGGATTAAAATATTTTCAACATGAAAGTTGCTCGAGCAGCGTGATGAATCCGGATAAGCGGCCCGTTAAATCCGCCACACACTAACCTATCAGATACATAACTTTCCCCTCCCGGCTCCTCTGAAAAACACGAAACAAGGGATATTTTCCGGATGTTTCCCCATAACAGTACCACCTCATACCATGTTAGAGCCGCCTAGCATCGTTACTGTCTTGTCATGCATCGATATGCATCTGTTTACATAGTATTCATTGTTTCTTCCCCTCTTCTCTTGATGAACTATGAGACCAAGCTGCTGCTTGCTGCCGGTTAGACTACGGAGTTGGCGACCCCTCTCTCTTGCGAACAACCGGCCAGCCCCCCCTTGATCACGAGATATCGCCTATTCTACTCTATCTGCTTGCATTAGAGTAGTGTAGCATCTTTGCTATTATACCTATCACGATGCATGCTTTGTCCTTGTTACTCTTGTTGTTACCTTTACGCAATCCTATATGCTTAGTATAGGATGCTAGTATTTTCATCTGTGGCCCTACATTCTTGTCCGTCTGTATGTGCTATACTATCGGGCCATGATCACTCGGGAGAGTGATCACGGGTATATACTATATCTTATACATGATACATGTGGAGACTAAAGTGAATTAATTTGGTGGAGCACCATGAGTGGATCTTTGTGGCGGGCGGCAGGCAGCAGTTGAGACCGCCTAGGAGAGAGGTGGGCACTGGCCTGTTCGGCGTTCGGATACTTAACAACAACTTGAGATCTTGGTATTTGATCTGGGTTGGCTCTGGGCTCTCGCACTAACCAACTCGTGGGAAAGATATGGGCACTTTCGGCGTCGTGGTATCGGTGAAGCACTTATGGCGTCGGCTGTGGCGGCCTGAGCCAGGCCTTTGGGCAGCCACTAGGCTGGAGTCGCTTCGGCCGCCCTCGCATAGCGTCTTGAGTGTGTTGGGGTGATGGGCCCAGACCCAGGGCGCCTAGGTTTAGACGGCGTGACCTCTCTGTTGAGCCTAGGTGGGGCTGCGGCGTGTTGATCTTCAGCGGCGGGCATGACCCAGAAAGTGTGTCGGCCAAATGGGATCAAGTGTGTTGGGTTATGTGGTGCACCTGCGGTGTTAATCTATTGAATAGCGTGATCTTGATAACGGGGCGACTTGGGTTGTACCTTGACCTTATGACAACTAGAACCGGATACTTAATAAAACACACCCTTCCAAGTGCGGATACAACGGTGGTCGCTTCTCTCGGGGATCACGAGGAGGATGGCGGGTAGGATTATGCTATCTGATGCTACTTGGAGGACTTCAACCTACCCTCTTCTACATTTGCAAAGGCGAAGGTGACGGAAGCATAGTCTTTGATAAGACTAGCTATCCCCCTTAATACGGCATTGCGATTCGGTCCTTGATATGGCCCTTTACATATATCCATGCATATGTAGTGTAGCTCCTTGCTTGCGAGTACTTTGGATGAGTACTCACGGTTGCCTTGTTCCCCTTTTCCCCTATCTCTACTCGGTTGCTGCAGCAGACGATGGAGCCAGGGCAGGCGCCACCGTCAATGATGACTACTACCGGGCGCCTACTACTACGTGCAGCCAGCAGACGGCGACCGAGGAGTAGTTAGGAGGATCGAGGCGGGAGGCTGCGCCTCTTCGATCTGTATCCCGGTTTGTGCTAGCCTTCTTAAGGCAAACTTGTTTAACTTATGTCTATACTCGGATATTGTTGCTTCGGCCCGGCACAAATGCGTGATCGAGCACTTGTATTCGAGCCCTCAAGGCCCTGGCTTGTATTATGATGCTTGTATGACTTATTTTATTTTTAGAGTTGTGTTGTGATATCTTCCGTGAGTCCGATCTTGATCATTACGTTTGCGTGTATGATTAGTGTCTGATTGAATCAGGCGTCACAAGTTAGTATCGAGCTGACTGCTGTAAGAATCCCCTTTCCAACTCCTTGGCGAAGTTGAGTCTAGACATTGCAAAACTTTTACTAACATGGTTGTGTGTCTTACGAGCTGCGTCGCCGATGGGTGGTAGTAGGATCTTTTACTCCTCGACCTTTACTCGGGACTCTGAACTCTCTTCTACTCGGGTTAAACAAATTTCTTGACTAACACTAGGATCCCGTGACCACATTCACCCCAAAGTTGGATAAAGCCATAGTTATTCCTTGGAATTGTATTTTGATCAATTTCCACCTTGTCATTTGACTCCTTTGAAACATCTTTGTTTTGGATGGAACCCGAGGCAGGTCGTGCGCCACCACGGCAGCCATTGGTGCCTCGGGATCACCTGCGGTGCTAAGAGATGATGACCTATCTGGGTTGTCGCTGGCACCACAGTACACCGTCTTTGAGAGTACCGGGACTTTAACGGGAAGCGATGCGAGCCATCGTCCACCTCTACTCTGGAGTATGGCTCCACTCTTGTCTGCACACCACACATGGTGTTGGGGTGACTATCTCGATATGGCAGTCCACGATGCCTTATGCTGCTCTAACTGCGTCTTCGTGGAAATGTCGGGAGTTGGACACCTCCCCTTGAGGCACATTGCTATTAAATGCGATGTTGGTGAGGAGGTTACTACTGCTGCTGCCTACTCCTTTGTCACCCGAGAGCCTTCTACCGCCGGAACTTTGTTACGCATCTTGATGGGCTGGATCGAGCTAACGAGCTCTTCGCCACGAGTTGTACACCACCGTCGGCACCTTTACCGTGCTCGGCGCTATTGCACCTTTGTCCGATCCGAGAGCTGCGGCGTTCTGCGATCTACCCAGCCCGAGACCGTGATGCCCGAGGGTGTCGGTTGGCGGAGGTGGGAGGCTACTCTCCGCGCGGTCCTCTACGCCACTTAGGCGTCGGGTTACGCACGAGTATCCGGCCCCAGTCAGCGGCGTGGAGGACTATCATTGCCACTACCAGCTTTGGGCTCTGACTACCTCCAGCGATGCAGCGTGGGACTGATGTAAACTTACTTGTTAGTGTTAGATGCATTCGCGCGCGAGCTGCGTGCCGCCTATGATGTCTTAGTCTATGTCTTTGAACTCGTGTGCGAACTCTATGCATGATCCCTTTTGTATGATATGCCGACTACTATGTAGTTTCTATCGTGTTGCTTTCATTATGCATGTTTCATCATGAATGATTCTTGTCTTTGCAAAATTTCTCAAATCTTTGAACTACCTGTTATATTAGCGGGATGGTTAGACCAGCTGGTGCGTGGTCGTGGTGGCAACTTCCACCACTTTGAGTACATGGCTGGTATGATCCAACAACTTGAGATGAATCGCTTGAGTTCATGGAGAACATGATGGCTCGGTTTCCTCGCCTAATATGGACCGTGAGCCAAACAGGTAACTGCTGCGAGTTCATCGCCTCAACCCAAGTGTGTACATAGCTCAACCCAGCCCACGGATCTTGATGGTGGCTCAAGTGACATCACCTATGAGATGGAGTCTGTGATGTAGCCCACCGACTATGTCACCTTTGCTTCCTTCTTCTGAAGGACCCGCAGACTCAATGGTGGGACAGCCACCGGCATACTCGACCGGTGGAACAATCATCACTGGCGGACTTCCAAGCTGCTTTCCGTGCCGCTTCATCCCTCAAGGAGTCATGGACGGAAGAAGCGTGAGTTCATAACCTCACCCAAGGCAACAAGGCTGTTGAAGCTTATCGGTGGGAGTTCTGGACTTGTCTCGCTATCTTTGAAGAAGGACATTGCAAGCGATGCCGCTTGACAGGGAGAAGTTAAAGTGGCGGACCTTCAAGCGACATCAAGCTCGCACTTCTAGTGCGCGACTTTGCTGATTCGCCACCTTGGTGAACAAAGCTATCAATGTCGAAGAGTGATGCGAGAATACGAGCTCTAACGAGCGCCGTGTGACACGGGCTCATCTTGAGCCCGTCCTCGCATGAAGCGTAAGATATGGATTCCCAACGGCATGTACCACCAAATGCACACCTTTAAGGCAAAGCTATCTTGCACCTCGTGCGTACCTACTCCAACTAGGCAGCCAAAGCTTCAGCTCCACCACCCCAAGCTCTGTTCCCTCCCAATAATGGCTTGTGCTTGAGTGTGGTCAACAGAGCCACCGTGCTAGAAGAATACAACGAACCAGAATCAATTTGGCCCTTCGGCTGACGGCGTCAATGTCACGCCCAATATCGACCCTATCCAAAAAGGAACTTCGGCGGTCCCTGAAGATAGACCCGTATGTTGAAGCGCTTTTGCAAGGTGGATATCATTACATCAACATTACATAATAGTGGGGATACATACATAAGGCACAAATGCCACAAGAATACATCAACATCATATACAAGAGATCAACATCAGACTACGGATAGAACATAAACAGAAACTCAAACAATATCCACCACCTTTAGCCAGACTCTGACACGGAACCTATCCCTGATCGAAGAAGCGGAAGAAGAACTCCAATACAAGCAAACATCGCTCTCGCGTCATGATCATCATAAACCTGTACACTGCAATGGTGGTGTAGTAATCTGTGAGCCACGAGGACTCGGCAATCCCATTACCATGGGTATCAAGACTAGCAAAGCAAAAGGGAAGGAAGGGGTAAAGTGGTGAGGTTGCAGGCGACTAAGCATAATATGGTGGCTAACATCGCGCAAATGAGGCGAGAGAGAAACGGAGCAGTGCGTCAACTAGTAATGATCAAGAAGTGATCACGAACTCTACTTCGTGAGACATAACCCGAAACCGTGTTCCCCTCTCGATCAACCCGAAAAGAGACACTCACGATTCACGCTGCGGTTGGTGTATTTTAGAAGAGTTTACTTCAAGTTTACTACAACCGGATATCAACAAATTCCCATCGCCACACACCACCACAGGCACGGCTCTCGAAAGTTTATACCTGCGAAAGTGTCCCAACTTAACCCATGATAAGCTCTCGCGATCGAAGGATATTCCTTCTCCCGGGAAGACCCGATCAGTCTCGGAATCCGGCTACAAGATATTCGATAGCAATAAAACAAGACCAGCAAAAGCCGCCCGATGTGCCGACAAATCCCGATAGAAGTCGCCGTACCTCGTTCTCGAGCACACGGATAGGTCAGCCTCTGAGTAAAACCAGCCCTCGAGTTGCCCGTGGTGGCCTGCGATCTGCCCGTTCGGACCAACACTCGAAGGAGCGGCGGCGGGGGCTAAAATAAAGATGACCCTCGGGCTCAAAACCCAAGGGAAAAAGGGCATAGGTGAGGCAAATGGTAAAACCAATGTTGGGCCTTCTTTGGAGGAGTCTTATTCAAGCGAGCTGTCAAGGGGTCCCATAAATCACCCGACCCGCGTTAGGGGCGCAAAATCCGGGAACATAATATGATGAGGACATCAATACCATTGTTACACCCCAGCCCCTATTGCTATACATCTTGGACCAATTACTAGAGCTCGCGCCGCCAATTGAATTATCAGGTACTTTGGTTTCTTGGTATACGATTCCAATGTTCATGAGAATATGATGCTGCCTAAATTGGATACATTTGTTTTGCTTACAAATGAAGGGCCTACCATGGACAAGAAAGATGAACCTTGGAGCAAGTTCAAGCATGGAGATGTTGGCATGTGCAAGGGAACAAACGGAGTTACAAGTGATGATTCAGGACTTTGAAGCCACCTAATGAGTGCATGAGGCCTTGGACAGAAATATACAAGATGCCACTTCATAATATTAGTCCATAGGCTATTCTAGGTGCTTCGCGTCACCTTATTATTGAGCCAGGCCCATGTAATTTCGAAATACTTAAGTATAGGCTGTTTTTAGAGTCCGTATGTGTGGGGAAACAAGAGTTAGGGTTGATTTGGACCCCTCCACAAGGGCCACGAAATTCCCCCCTCTTCCTCCATATATACAGCCCTTGGCACCGTTTAGACCTTAGGTTTTGTTTAGATTAAAAGTTCACCATAGCTGCAACCCGGCGTGCCGTTTGTGTTCTTGACCGGACAAAGCGTCACAGAACCCCACCTTGATCAATAAAGGTTTCATCTTATATTCGCAATATCGGATTGCAATCTCAATTTCTTGCTTGTTCTTCGTTTGCTCATGAGAAGCAGGCCCTCGTGGTCGGGTTGATCGTGCTCCGGCGTGGTCGATAACCCTCGGAAGTTGGTTTAGCGATTGCTAAGGTGCGACGTCTCGCTGCGTTCGTAGTCGGATCGTCAAGGTCGACTCCCAAGCGATAGCCACCATCTCATCGAAACATCGGGACACCTTTGCCTCTATCAAGTGGTATCAGATTCCAGTTGCTCGGTGAGATTTTACGATTTTCGTAGATTAGATCGAATCTATTCTTCATACCTAAAGTCCACGAAAAAGCCACAAAAAAATAGGGTTAGTTCATCATATCCGAACCAATCTGAGCCTTTGCATAATCTTTTTAGGGTTTTGCTTTGTTGAATTTGCGGTTGCATCGTCGTGTCAAGTTCTTTGGTCTTAGAGTCTAGTCTTTTAGAGTTTGAGTTACGATCATAAGTTGTCCGCGCCGCCATACCATCATCATCGCCTTGCCATCTACCACCATTGCTTATCCGCCACGCTCGAATCCGTATCCATATACCACCACCAATCCGTATCCATATACCACCACCGCTGCCATATACCACCACCATATATCCTGACAATCAGGGTTCCTTGCATATTAGGGTTGTTTTGAGATCCATCTAGTTTCGATTAGTGTTTCCTTGCGGAGTAGGTTTGGGAAAAAAAAAAGTCTGGAAACCACCCTCGTTTAGGACCAAAATTTTCAGCACTTGTCGAAAAATTTCTGGCTATCCTATTTTAGGTGTTTCTAAGTGGATTGAGGCGATGCGCGTTATAAAGTTTTTTGACCCGTTTCGATTTTTGGGTCCGAGCGAGTCGAAAAAAAATTGGTCGAAAAAATTTCGTGCCCATCCTGCCGGTTTGACACAGGAAGAGTTTTGAGACACTCGCCATTATAGTGATTTTTAGCAGCAAAAAAAAAGCAAAGCAAAAAAAGCGAAAAAGCGAAAAATTCGAGTGTGTTTTTCGTTGTTTCAAATGCGGCGCGTGATTTTGTTAGTGTTCTAGCTCGCGTCTCTATGCGGTCTAGCCTAGGACCAGACCACTGTCTCGATCGTTGGCGTTTATTCAACTTTGCATCTGAATTGATTATTACGACCCTTTTGCTACCATATTATAAGCCTTCCCAGCTCCACATACATCTACATCGTGCGTTTGACTCTCCACAGTGTCGCTCTATCAAGCTTTGAGAGTTTTGACTACATCGGTTGCGATCACCTTTCTTCTCTGAGTAAGCTGGTAAGAATTTGAGATTTGCAGCGGTTGTGGTGTCCATCACACCACCACCACCACTTCCTAGTAGTCTGTCGGATCATATTCTTGTGTGTTTCTATTCTTGCTAACCATGGCAGGATCACAAGCCGGCGTGTTGGCCGGGAGAACATGATAAACAAAGCGCTACATGATAAGTTTCAACAAATGATGAGTGGGCGGGTGGAAGATGTGCTAAATAGATTTGGCGAGGCCATGGAGAAGATAGATGGCATTGAGAAGGCGTTGAAAACAAAGCTCGATAACAAGTTTAATGAATTGCTCAGCGCGTCTACCACCACCACCACCGGCACCTAACGCACCTCTACTACAACAACAAGGACTACCTCCACATCGCGAAACAGCCCTCCGCCGAGCTTCCGTGTCCCTCTTGACTGGCCAAGCTCTTTGGTGCTTTGCTTCGATCTACAGCAGCTCTTGCTGCTGCGGTGGGGGAGGATGATTATGTGAGATTACGAGGATGAGGTTGATCAACATCGAACTACGTGCAACCACCCGACACCACAACCACGGAGTCGTCCACATGCAAATAATGGCAATGTTAGGGCTCCCCTTGGTCGAGATCATGACCATCTCCTAAACTGAAATTGAATATTCCACCATTTGAGGGTAGATATGTTCACGATATATATCTTACTTGGGAGTTAGAAATTGAACAACGATTTACATGTTTACAATATCACGAGGAGAGCGTGTTCCTCTGCTTTGTTTGTGCTTTCACTAGCTTTGCATGTGTTTGGTGATGCGAACATTGTAGATTATATCTGTTCAGCTACTTGGGCTGCTTTGAAAACTGCTATGCGTACTAGTTGGGTTCCACCATATTATCAACGTGAATTACTTCAAAAATTGCAGCGCTAAAAGACAAGGAAAAATTGGTAGAAGAATATTATCGGGAATTACAAACTGGCTTGATTAGATGTGGTATTGTTGAGGAGAATGAAGCTATGCTTGCCGTTTTCTAGGTGGATTAAATAGAGATTCAGACCATTCTAGACTACAAGGATTATAATAATATCACTCGATTATTCCATCTTGCTTGTAAAGCTGAGCGTGAAGTGCATGATCGGCAGGGCCTGGCGGCGGACTAACTTTTACTGCAGGTCGACCTTCCTCATGGACACCACGTGCATCATCTACTTCCACCGTTCTCCTACACGGCACCTCAAGTGGCTGCCACCTCAACGTGATACAAAGCGAGGCACAACCACCACTATCGCCAAGAAACACACTGCTAGGCCTACAGAGCTCTTCTTCTTCCATGGCGTCAGCAGGGCACACAAGTGATATTATTTGTACGTGCGTTGTAATGGAAGAGGACATTTTGAGAGAATGCCAATCTCAGGCGTGTCATGATTGCTCTCGAGGATGGTGGGTATGAGTCCGCTAGTGACTATGATGAAGAGACTTTGGCTCTTATTACACATGAAGAACACGGTGGAGATGATTACGATCATGAGGCGCAATACATGGCTCTTTGAAGATCTTGGGCAGGTATGAATGTTTAGTTGCTCAACGTGTTTTGAGTGTGCAGGTTACACAAGCTGAGCAAAATCGGAGGCATAACTTGTTCCATACAAAGGGTTGTGAAGGAGCGTTCTATTAAGCGTCATCATAGATGGAGGGAGCTGCAACAACAGCTAGCATGGATATGGTGGAGAAGCTTTCTCTCACCACAAGACCACATCCACATCCTTACTACATCCAATGGTTCAACAACAGCGGCAAGGTTAAGGTAACACGTCTTTGTTAGGTGTGTATTTTAGTATCTCTACATATGCTGATTATGTTGATTGTGATGTGGTACCTATGCAACATGTTCCTTATTACTTGGTAGACCATGGCAATTTGATAAAAATTCTGTACACCATGGTAGAAACAATCGATATACTCTTGTTCACAAGGATAAAAATATTACTTTGCTTCCTATGACTCCTGATTCCATTTTGAAAGATGATATTAATAGAGCTAATAAAAGCAAAACAGGAGAAAATAAGAGTGAAAATCAGATTGTGGCAAAAGAATTTGAGCAACAAATGAAGCCTAATAATAAACCATCTAATGTTGCTTGAAATTAAACTGAAAAGTGCATGTTTATTTGCCACCAAATCTGATATTGATGAGCTAGATTCTAGCAAATCTGTTTGCTATGCTTTTGTGTGCAAAGAGGCATTATTTTCATTCGAGGGCGTGCCTTCCTCTTTGCCCCCTGTCACTAACATTTTGCGAGGAGTTGGCAGCGTCTTCCCACAAGGCGTGCCACAGGATACCACCTATTCGAGGGATTGAGCATCAAATTGACTTAATTCGGTGCATCGCTACAACCGCGCACCATACCGTACCAATCCGGAGGAGGCCAGAAGGAGATTATCGTCAAGTAAGGAGCTGCTCGACAAAGGTTATATCTGCGAATCTCTTAGTCCTTGTCTTTGTTCCTATTATACTAGTGCCTAAAAAGGATGGTAAATGCGTCGTATGTGTGTTGATTGTAGAGGCATTAATAATATTACTATTAGTTATCGTCATCCTATTCCTAGGCTAGATGATATGCTTGAT
>JAHIAM010000386.1:0-25171 GCA_021605205.1 Aegilops longissima
CGTGCTTCCATTACCTTTCTGGTGGTGACCGTGACATGAAGCGCAGGTTCCTGGATGCAATGGCAATAGTTCAGCGATGGGGTAAACCGGATTATTTTATCATGATAACATGCAATCCCTCTTGGGAGGAGATAACTATTGAATTATTGCTTGGGCAGCTGCCACAAGACCGTCGGACCTTGTGGCAGAGAGTATCTGAGCTAAACAACGATCCATGATGTACTTACTTTGTTTAAGGGTAAGCATTTTGGAGAAGTTGCGGCTTATGTACATGTTACTAAGTTTCAGCCTCCTCATGAGCATATACTTCTAATCATGAAAGCAAAAAGTAAGTTAAGGACCCGGATGACTATGATCGGTGATATCGGCGAGATAGCCGACAAAATAAATATCATGTTCTCCATGATCTAGTGGTCAAACACATGTTGCATGGTCCATGTGGCGCTCAAGAAAATTTTCCCTTGCATGATAGATGGACAATGTGGTTTCATTACCCGCGAGATTTACGTGATGCTACATTACAAGGGAAGACTCATATCCCATCTATAGAAAGGAGGATGATGGGGTGAGAGTTAGGATCAGAGGTAGATTTGGACAATAGATGGTGGTCCCTTAGCCCCTTTACGCTAATGACATACTAGCTGTCACATTAATGTCGAAGCATGTTCGAACATCAAAGCGGTGAAGTACTTATTCAAGTACATCTACAAAGGCATGATAAAGGCATCATTTTGCGTTGATGAGATATTTATCAATGATGGGAAACATCGAGTGAAATTTGACAATATAGGGATATTGCACGTATATATCTCCTCGAAGCTATCTATAGGGTTTTACGTCTTTAAAATGTTTGGTGTCAGCCCAGTGTTCTGCAGCTCAACTTCATTTGCCAAACATGCATAAAGTAGCATTTCAGCTATGAAAATCTGGAGATGTTGTCACTCGACCATCTTCTTCCAAATCCATGCTTACTGAAAGTACTTTGAGATGAACCAGAGTATCCGAGGCACGAAAATTGTTGTCTGAGAGAGTTCCCGGAACATTATAGGTGGATACCCGGTAATAAGAAGTAGCAGCAGAGAAAAAAATAGAGATCCACAGATTGGAAGATTGGTGCATGCACACCTGCTGAAGAGGAGAGGTACTACATGCAGGGTGCTCCTAAACCATGTCCAGAGTGCCACTTCATTTGATGATTTAAAACAGTAAATGGCAAGCCATGCGGGTCCTTGAGAGGCGTGTGAGCAATTGTTGGAGGCGTAGTAATTTCAAAAAATCCTATGCACGCCAAGATCGTGATGATAGCATAGCGAGAGGGAGAATGTAGTCCACGTGCCCTATAATAGAATGTGGAAACATTATGACAATCACGGTTGATGTAGTCATTATGTCTTCACGATCCGGCAAATCCAGTGCGAGACACACGGCACCTCCGAGTTCAGCACCTTTGGCACGATGGCGTCCCCGGAGTCACAGATCCAGCAGAGCTTCGAGGAGAGTTCAAATCAACACTGACAGCGTGATGTGGCGGTGTTGATGATACTACCACGCAGAGGCTTAGCTTAAGCACCGCTATGATATGACCGAGGTGGATTATGGTGGGAAGTGCTGCACACGGCTAAAGATCAGTGATCAACTTGTGTGTCTATGGGGTGCCCTATTGCGTATATAAAGGAGTGGAGGAGGCAACCCTCTATGGCGGCATACAGGAGGTCCTACTTGCGGAATGGGGTTTCCCCCCCCTCCCTAGTTGGACTAGGAGAGAAGGAAGGGTGAGAGTGATCGTCTCCAGCGTATCTATAATTTATGAATATTCATGCTATTATATTATCCATCTTGGATGTTTAATGGGCTTTACTAAACACTTTTATATTAATTTTGGGACTAACCTATTAACGGAGAGCCTAGTGCACAAATATTTGTTTTCTTGCCTTGTTTGAGTGTTTGAAGAAAAGGAATGTCAAGCGAGTCAAGCAGAATGAAACCCGAGGGAGTTATTTTGGAGCGAGCGCAATCCGGAGACTTGGAGTCGGTGGCCATCTTCATCATCCACGCGCTCTTCGTGACGAGGAGGGAGTAGTTCACCTTCGGGGCTGAGGGTATGTACCGGTAGCTATGTGTTTGATCTCTCTCTCTCTCTCTCTCGTGTTCTTGAGATGGTACGATCTTGATGTATCGCGAGCTTTGCTATTATAGTTGGATCTTATGATGTTTCTCCCCCTATACTCTCTTGTAATGGATTGAGTTTTCCCTTTGAAGTTATCTTATCAGATTGAGTCTTTAAGGATTTGAGAACACTTGATGTATGTCTTGGATGTGCTTATCCGTGGTGACAATGGGATATTCATGTGATCCACTTGATGTATGTTTTGGTGATCAACTTGCGGGTTCCGTTTGTGAACTTATGCATAGGGGTTGGCACACGTTTTCGTCTTGACTCTCCGGTAGAAACTTTGGGGCACTCTTTGAAGTTCTTTGTGTTGGTTGAATAGATGAATCTGAGATTGTGTGATGCATATCGTATAATCATACCCATGGATACTTGAGGTGACATTGGAGTATCTAGGTGACATTAGGGTTTTGGTTGATTTGTGTCTTAAGGTGTTATTCTAGTACGAACTCTATGATAGATCGAACGGAAAGAATAGCTTCATATTATTTTACTACGGACTCTTGAATAGATTGATCAAAAAGGATAACTTTGAGGTGGTTTCGTACCCTACAATAATCTCTTCATTTGTTCTTCGCTATTAGTGACTTTGGAGTGACTCTTTGTTGCATGTTGAGGGATAGTTATATGATCCAGTTTTGTTATTATTATTGAGAGAACTTGCACTAGTGAAAGTATGAACCCTAGGCCTTGTTTCGAAGCATTGCAATACCGTTTACGCTCACTTTTATGATTAGTTACCTTGCTGTTTTTATATTTTCAGATTACAAAAACCTTTATCTACCATCCATATTGCACTTGTATCACCATCTCTTCACCGAACTAGTGCACCTATACAATTTACCATTGTATTGGGTGTGTTGGGGACACGAGAGACTCTTTGTTACTTGGTTGCAGGGTTGTTTGAGAGAGACCATCTTCATCCTACACCTCCCACGATTGATAAACCTTAGGTCATCCACTTGAGGGAAATTTGCTACTGTCCTACAAACCTCTGCACTTGGAGGCCCAACAACGTCTACAAGGAGAAGGTTGCGTAGTAGACATCAAGCTCTTTTCTGGCGCCATTGCCGGGGAGGTGAGTGCTTGAAGGTATATCTTTAGATCTTGCGATCGAATCTTTTAGTTTCTTGTTTTATCACTAGTTTAGTCTATAAAAGAAAACTACAAAAAATGGAATTGAGGGTGCCTCATTTGCTTCATCTTTTTAACGTCTTTCGTGAAAATAGGATTCCGATAATTGTGCTCAATTGCTAGAGGAAGAATGCATTAAAATGTTTGGCACTAAATCTTTGCATGATGAGTATGATTGCAATGTTGTTAGTATGAATTCTTTGAATATCCATGATGCTGATGATATGCAAAGCCACAAGCTTGGGGATGCTATGTTGAATTAAGATGATATTTTTAGTCTCCCAACTTTTGATATGCAAATTTGTTATGATGAAAGCATGCCTCCTATTTATGATATTTATTGTGATGACATGTATGCCCTAAAGAATGAACATAACCATGAAACTTGTCATCATGATTTTAATTTTCAATTGGATTATGCTTCACATGATAGTTATTTTGTTGAGTTTGCTCCCACTACTATTGATGAGAATAAATTTGCTTATGTGGAGAGTAGTAAAATTTCTATGCAAGTACATCATGAAAAGAATGCTTTATGTGCTGGTCATATTGTTGAATTCATTCATGATGCTACTAAAAATTATTATGAGAGAGGAACATGTGCTCTTACATATTGCAATAATATCAAGTTTCCTCTCTATGTGTTGAAATTTTTGAAGTTGCACTTGTTTTGCCTTCCTATGCAAGTTGATTCTTGTTCCCATAAGTTGTTTGCTCACAAAATCCCTATGCATAGGAAGTGGGTTAGACTTAAATGTGCTAGTCATATGCTTAATGATGCTCCCGTTATGTTTCAATTCTTATCTTTTATGTGAGCATCATTGTCATCATTATGCCTAGCTAAAAAGGCACTAAAGAAAAGTGCTTGTTGGGAGACAACCCAATATTTACCCTTACTGTTTTTGTCTGTTCAGGATAGCTTACGGTGATAGTTAATTTGATCTTGCTGAAAAACAGAAACTTTTGCACGCACGAGATTAGTTTTAATAAATCAAAGAAACGTGCTTTGTAGTTGATTCTTTTTGAAGAAGGTTAATAAACAATTTGCTTCTGACTTCCTAATTTTGTTGAATTTTTGGAGTTCCAGAAGTATACATTTGATACAGATTGCTACAGACTGTTCTGTTTTTGAGATTCTGTCTTCTATGTGTTGTTTGCTTATTTTGATGAATCTATGAGTAGTGTCGGAGGATATGAACCATAGAGAAGTTGGAATACAGTAGATATTACACCAATATGAATTTAGAATGAGTTCACAACAGTACCTAAGTGGTGATTTATTTTCTTATACTAACGGAGCTTACGAGTTTTCTATTAAGTTTTGTGTTGTGAAGTTTTCAAGTTTTGGGTAAAGATTCGATGGACTACGGAATAAGGAGTGGCAAGAGCCTAAGTTTGGGGATGCCGAAGGCACCCCAAGGTAATATTCAAGGACAACCAAGAGCCTAAGCTTGGGGATGACCCGGATGGCATCCCCTCTTTCGTCTTCGTTCATCGGTAACTTTACTTGGAGCTATATTTTTATTCACCACATGATATGTGTTTTGCTTGGAGAGTCATTTTATTTTGTTAGTATTTGCTTGCTGTTATTTAGAATAATGTTTTGCATCTCTATTTTCAATAAAATTGTCAAGGATAGCCTTGACCATGCTTATTTTGCAAGTATACATGTTGCTGTTTCAAAATAGAAAGTTTACCGCTGTTGCAAAAATTCCCTAGAAAAGTCAGAATATGATAAAATGTTGATACTTTTTGCATATTGAGATCTGATAAATTTTCTACAGTGTGGTAGAATTTCATAATGTTTGGAGTTAGGGAAGTATGATGAATCTTGCATTCTTTACAAACTGTACTATTTTGGCAGATTGCTGTTATGTTTGCATTGTTTGCATATGTTTGCTCGTTTAATGATTCTATTTGAGGATAGGAGTATTAAATATGCAGAGGCATTTAGTATGGAATGTTGAATAATAATTTTAGTGATCTGTTACAGTAGAAAATGATAAGGTTTTTGCATTGGTTTATACTAACTTATCTCACGAGTTCTTGTTGAGTTTGGTGTGGATGAAGCTTTCGAGATTTAGGAAACCATGATATGAGAGGAATTAAGGAGACACAAAAGCTCAAGCTTGGGGATGCCCAAGGCACCCCAAGATAATATTTCAAGAAGTCTCAAGCATCTAAGCTTGGGGATGCCCCGGTAGGCATCCCACCTTTCTTCTTCAACACTTATCGGTTAGTATTGGTTGAGCCTAAGTTTTTGCTTCTTCACATGATGAGTGCTATCCTTGAAATGTCGTTTCATTTTGTTTTGCTTGCTGTTTGAAAAATATCCCAAGATCTGAAATTCTTAAAAGAGAGAGAGTCTTCACATTGCTACATAATTATATAACTACTCATTGATCTTCACTTAAATCTTTTTGGAGTAGTTTGTCATTTAATCGTGTGCTTCACTTATATCCTATGAGTAAATGGTTGAATGAATTGAATATCATGAATCTGAAATTATATATGTTTCATATGCTTATCCAGAGGGGAGTAATGACTTCACATATAAGAAGCAGAGGTAGTAAAATTATTGAAGGTTAGCAAACTTTGTATTGGTCACTTGAACAATACATGAAAGAATATTGAAGGAAGAGAGATTTCACATACATATTATCTTGGACATCTTCTATGATTGTGAGCCCCATTAATTATTTTCAAACCTGAGCAAATTAGTTGAAGTTGGACAAGGAAGACAACATAATGAGTTATGCTTGGGTATATTTGTATAGAAGTTATATTGTTATGGATCCTCTAGCATGTGGTGCTTGCTATTTAGAATCTTTTGCTAGCCTAAATTTCTGTACTAAGTGGGAATACTGCTTGTGCATCCAAAATCCTTGAACCAAGTTTCTTCCATGAGTGTCCACCATATCTACCTATATGCGGTATTTACCTGCCGTTCCAAGTAAATTTGCATGTGCCAAACTCTAAACCTTCAAATAATAATCTGTTTTGTATGCCCGAATCGCTCATGTAGCGACTAGGGGATGTCATTATCTTCCATGCTAGGTGGGTTATTCTCATGATGAGTGGACTCCGCTCATCATTCACGAGAAAATGGCTGGTAACTAGGATGCCCAGTCCTATGAACAAAAGATCAAAAACAAATTCGCAAATAATTTAAACAAAACTCCCCCAGGATTGTTGATAAGTTGGACGGCACCCGTTGTTTCAGGCAAGCCGTGGAGTGTGATTTTTGGTGGAGGGGGAGTAAAATCTTTAACTTTATGTTTGGGAACCGCCTATAATGTATGTAGAATGGAAGATATTGGGAACTCTTGGTTGTTATGTTGACAATGAAAGCATACCTCTCAAAATTATTTTCATCTCCGTTTTAACGCTTCGAGCTCTGGCACCTCTGCAAATCCCTGCTTCCCTCTACGAAGGGCCTATCTTTTACTTTTATGCAAGAGTCACTAGTATTCCTTCTTATTCCAACCTACTCTTTAGTTGGCAAGCATCATGTGGTGGAGAAAGATCTAAGCATATATGGCCATTCAAATATATTTGATCATGATTTATTATTGTTGACAATTATCTATATGATAAATAAGTTGGGAGGCGAAACATTAAGCCCTGTGTTCGATGGATGCTATTTGTTCTAAAAATATGCTTTGAGTGGTAGCAATCATGGAAGACTATATGATAGTTGAGTATGTGGGATTTGCTAAATCAAAGCTCTTACATAGACCCTTCCTAAAAATAAGATGAATTGCAATTGTTTGATGACTGAGAACATAGTTTGTTAGTTTTCAAGAAGTTTATGGTCTATGCTTTAACATGTGAATAGCTTCTTACTTGATCATGAGAAGGTTTATGAGATGAGCTACTGTTATGACATATAATGATGCTAGAATAGGTGATTCAAATTATCATTGATCAAACTTGTGCACCTGCTAGCATTCACACTTCATAAATTATTTCTTTTATCATTTACCTACTCGAGGACGAGCAGGAATTAAGCTTGGGGATGCTGATACGTCTCCAACGTATCTATAATTTATGAAGTATTCATGTTGTTATATTATCTGTTTTGGATGTTTATGGGGCTTTACTAAACACTTTTATATTATTTTCGGGACTAACCTATTAACCGGAGGCCCAAGCCAAATTGCTGTTTTCTTGCCTATTTCAGTGTTTCGAAGAAACGGAATATCAAACGGAGTCCAAATGGAATGAAAACTTTGGGAGAGTTATTTTTGGAACGGAAGCAATCCAGGAGACTTGGAGTATATGTCAGGGAAGCAACGAGGAAGCCACGAGGCAGGGCGGCGCGCCCTACCCCCCTAGGCGCACCCCCAACCTCGTGGGCCCCTCGTGGCTCCCCTGACCGTCTTCTTTCGCCTATATATGTCCATATACCCTAAAAACATCGGGGAACACAACATATCGGGAGTTCCACCGCCGCAAGCCTCTGTAGCCACCAAAAACCAATCGGGGCCCTATTCTAGCACCCTGCCAGAGGGGGGATCCCCCACCGGTGGCCATCTTCATCATCCCGGCGCTCTCCATGACGAGGAGGGAGTAGTTCACCCTCGGGGCTGAGGGTATGTACCAGTAGCTATGTGTTTGATCTCTCTCTCTCGTGTTCTTGAGATGGTACGATCTTGATGTATCGCGAGCTTTGCTATTATAGTTGGATCTTATGATGTTTCCCCCCCTCTACTCTCTTGTAATGGATTGAGTTTTCCCTTTGAAGTTATCTTATCAGATTGAGTCTTTAAGGATTTGAGAACACTTGATGTATGTCTTGGATGTGCTTATCCGTGGTGACAATGGGATATTCATGTGATCCACTTGATGTATGTTTTGGTGATCAACTTGCGGGTTCCGTTTGTGAACTTATGCATAGGGGTTGGCTGCGTTTTCGTCTTGACTCTCGGTAGAAACTTTGGGGCACTCTTTGAAGTTCTTTGTGTTGGTTGAATAGATGAATCTGAGATTGTGTGATGCATATCGTATAATCATACCCATGGATACTTGAGGTGACATTGGAGTATCTAGGTGACATTAGGGTTTTGGTTGATTTGTGTCTTAAGGTGTTATTCTAGTACGAACTCTATGATAGATCGAACGGAAAGAATAGCTTCATATTATTTTACTACGGACTCTTGAATAGATTGATCAAAAAGGATAACTTTGAGGTGGTTTCGTACCCTACAATAATCTCTTCATTTGTTCTTCGCTATTAGTGACTTTGGAGTGACTCTTTGTTGCATGTTGAGGGATAGTTATATGATCCAGTTATGTTATTATTGTTGAGAGAACTTGCACTAGTGAAAGTATGAACCCTAGGCCTTGTTTCGAAGCATTGCAATACCGTTTATGCTCACTTTTATGATTATTTACCTTGCTGTTTTTATATTTTCAGATTACACAAACCTTTATCTACCATCCATATTGCAATTGTATCACCATCTCTTCGCCGAACTAGTGCACCTATACAATTTACCATTGTATTGGGTGTGTTGGGGACACAAGAGATTCTTTGTTATTTGGTTGGAGGGTTGTCTGAGAGAGACCATCTTCATCCTACACCTCCCACGTATTGATAACCCTTAGGTCATCCACTCGAGGGAAATTTGCTACTGTCCTACAAACCTCTGCACTTGGAGGCCCAACAACGTCTACAAGGAAAAGGTTGCGTAGTAGACATCATCCATGATGCTAATGATATGCAGCCACAAGCTTGGGGATGTTACTTGACCATGACGAACCTCGAACTATGAGGAAGCGATGATGAGCGATTCACAAAATGGCTTGAGGCCATGAAATCTGAGATGGGATCCATGTATGAGAACAAAGTGGACTTTGTTTGACTTGCCCAATGATCGGCAAGCCATCGAGAATAAATGGATCTTCAAGAGAGAAGGCAGACGATGATAGTAGTGTTACTATCTACAAAGCTAGACTTGTCGAAAAATGTTTTGACAAAGTTCAAGGTGTTGACTACGATGAGATTTTATCACTCGTAGCGATGCTTAAGTCTGTCCAAATCATGTTAGAAAATTGCCACATTTTATGAAATCTGGCAAATGGATGTCAAAACTACATTCCTTAATGAATTTCTTAAAGAGAGTTGTATATGAATTATGATGCAACGAGAAGGTTTTGTCGATCCTAAAGGTGCTAACAAAATGTGCAAGCTCCATGATCCATCTATGGACTGGTGCAAGCATCTCGGAGTTGGAATATACGCTTTGATGAGTTGATCAAAGCATATATTTTATATCAGACTTCTTGGTAAAGCTGTATTTACAAGAAAGTGAGTGGGAGCACTACAACCTTTACGATAAGTATATGTGAATGACATATTGTTGATCGGAAATGATGTAGAATTTTTGGAAAGCATAAAAAGGAGTGTTTAAAAGGAGTTTTTCAAAGAAAGACCTCGGTGAAGCTGCTTACATATTGGGCATCAAGATCTATGAGATAGATCAAGGCGCATGATAAGTTTTTTCAATGAGTACATACCTTGACAAATTTTGAAGTAGTTCAAAATGGAACAGTCAAGAAGGAGTTCTTGCTGTATTGCAAGGTGTGAAATTGAGTAAGACTCAAAGCCTGACCACTGCAGATGATAGAAAGAGAATGAAAGTCATTCCCTATGCCTCAGCCATAGGTTCTATAAAGTATGCCATGCTCTCGTACCGGATCTATTGTATACCCTACACTGAGTTTGGCAAAAGTACGATAGTGATCTAGGAATAGATCGCTGGACATCGGTCAGAAATTATCCTTAGTGGAGTAAGGATATGTTTCGATTATGGAGGTGACAAAGGTTAAATAAAGTAAAGGGTTACATGCGATGCGTTTTGGCACTAATCAAGATGACTCTAAGTCTCAATCTGGATACATATTGAAAGTGGGAGCAATTAGCTAGAGTAGCTCCGTGCGAGCACTATTGACATAGAAATTTGCAAAATACATATGGATCTGAATATGGCGGACCGTTGACTAAACTTCTCTCACAAGCAAAACATGATCACACCTTAGTACTCTTTGGGTGTTAATCACATGTGCGTGGAATTATCCTGGCAGATGTCCTAGGAAAGGACTTAGTCATGAGGCGCATCTATGTGGTAGCTTAAGAGGGTTGAGCGGAATCGTGAGACACAACACTAGAACAAGGATTTAGACAACTTGGGCCCAGGAAACGGTGGCGGTGTCTGGACTAGGGGGTACTCAACGCGTCGTCTCCCGATCAGTTGGATTGGGCCGAGGACCCCCATGGCTGTATATTCATGGGCCAGTCCGGACAGCTGCCGCATACAAGGAAGAATCAACAAGACTTGGCGATCAAGACAAGGACTTCTCCCCCACCGGTGTATTCGGCTAGGACTCTTGTTATCCTAGGCCTCTGGTGCATTATATAAACCGGGGCCAGGCTAGTCGATAGATATACAACAACAACCCTTACAATCATACCATAGGCTAGCTTCTAGGGTTTAGCCTCCTTGATCTCGTGGTAGATCCACTCTTGTAAACATCCACAATATCAATATCAATCGAAGCGGGACGTAGGGTTTTACCTCCATCAAAAGGGCCCGAACACAGGTAAACATCGTGTCCCTTATCTCCTGTTACCATCCGCCTAGATGCACAGTTCGGGACCCCTACCGAGATCCGCGGTTTGACACCGACATTGGTGCTTTCATTGAGAGTTCGCTGTGTGTCCGGCAAAAGGTCGATGGCTCGCCTGCAGGTCAAGCTGCGACTTGACATCTTCGTCACCAGCTCATTGGTCACCTTGGTTCGACCAAGGACTGTGCCCTATCTTCGATCGTCATGTTGGATGAGGGCCTTCATCAACATCAACTCCGATCTCTATCAAGATCATGGAGGAATCATCCAGGAGCCAGGGGCTCACGTCAACATTGCCCTCGGGCGACCGTACTGTTTTTCTGGACAGCGGACTTGTGTCCGCCGCCACCGCCTCCTCAAGAGTCATTTTAACGATTGCTTCGGTGGAATTGTGCGGAATTGAGTCTACAACAACCCTGGAAAATTTCGTCGAGTTCCGATGGAGGAATCTCTGGCAATCTCCGATATACCGGAGCCGCATTGAATCTGGACGAGAATCCGGACGAGTTTAGGGCGTGGTGTCCAACTTCTAGCTCGGACTTCCTTTGGAAGATCCAACCGTTGATCGGCTGCGGAATTCCTATATCTACCACCCCTCGAAATTTCACCTCGATCCGACCGTCCAAACTCCGGGAACCTTCCGATTAGTGCATCACTTTTCGGATCTGTTTTCTGCGCGAAAACGAATCCGACCCGAGTTCGTCTTTTTTATGAACGTGATTTCGGACATCCTTTTTGAAGGAAGTTTTGTATGGGGTATTGTGTTTTGTTTCCGAACACATCCCACTAACTTTAAGATCTTTTGAACATGATCTTCAACATCATGCTGGTGTCAAACCAGTCCGGCAATATTGCTCCACGGCTGCCGACCTGCGCTGAGACACGTCGTCACTTTGTTGAGCGAGCTCAACTCCCGGATCATCATCTCGGCAAGCCGAACAAGAGTCCGGCATCGCGAAGGATAAATCATCACCAACATCGCCGCCCCACGGATTACACGGAGCGGGCATACCGGCATCGCCGCACGGTCGCTTCATCAAGCCGGCATCGACCACGTCACGACCTGCATCGGCAGGGCCGCACTATTTCTTCTTCAAGCTGGTGTCCATCACGCCGACCTACCTCGACATCTCGGCTGGACCGGGGGCTTCGCCATCTCTTCATCAACCTACTCCGGACACTTCGGCGTCACTAGCCGACCAGGCATGGGTGCGCGGATCAAGTCCCAATTTTGGGTATCACTTTCCTTCGGATTGCTACAACAAATAAACCAGGTGCTATTAATCCTAGTATTTCTTTTTTCTTGTTTGGATTAATTTTTCCCAAGGAATTATTACTCTGGTTTGTCCATCATATGTACACAGGTCTATCAAATGGTGGTCGCATTATCGACGGTCGCATGATGGTTCGGTCAGTTTCCGTACATAGTCCGGCGAACGCCGCATCCGGGACTCGAACCGACCTGTGAATTCAGGCCTTGCCATGCCTTTACCGCATCATGCCGCCGCCCTGCATCGACATTGACTTCGGCGCCAGGCCATATTTCTTTTATTACTCACTTTGCATAAATTATTTATTATGCAACATTTTTTTATTACTATTATCTCTGGTTTGCACTATTTTTGTGCACAGGAAAATGATCCACCGGACTATATCCTTTAGCGTCACCTCGGCCGGACGGGGCTTCGTCAACACCGTTACCCCATGCGGGGACTTGGCATCACTCTGCCGTCCTGCATTGACAGTGCTATGTCACCACTTCGGAGTGCCGAGCTCTTTGCTCCGCCACCTCGGGACCGGCTTGGGGGATGGAAACTTGTCCCGCATCAAGCTCGGACCGCATCGTCAATACCGAACACATTAACCAGCTAAGTTGCCTCCATGCTCAAAGTTTTAAATTTTAACTTGTGTTCGCTCGGCCAAGCATTATACTTTTTGGAAAAAAGTTGCTTGTAAATTTTCCTTGTCCAAACTTTGTTTGCACATACTTGACGCGCTACCCGCTCATTATACTTCGGGGCTTCTTTATGAAGCTTATTAATATGGGCTTTATGCCCAACACATGTGTCACACTTCGCATGTACCTTTTATTCACCATTATATGCATTGATATGACTTAAGTTTTGGCCAAGCTGGGTTGCTGGCTCCTGTGCTTACCCCTCACGTTCCCGATTGTTCGGCTAGGTGGTAAAGGAGCACCTCTGCGATTATTCTTGCGGGTCAGCGGATGTGTACCTCGGATGGGTGAAGCAAAGCTAGCGTTCTTAAGGGAATACTCGGTCGGTGAACTAAAAGGCGATTTCTTACCTATTCATTTACCTGCCCCAGATGTTTTTCTGCTCTTTTTCGCAGTCGGACATGCACTTTAGGGCATGCCTCCGAGAAAGGAACCCCTAACGGAACTATTCTCCTGGAAGATGTTTCTTACTAACCATGTAATATAACATAACTAGTTGGGAACTTGTGCGATAAAGCACTAATGACCCCCACGCCCGGTCTCCACGCATGCCCGGTTTCTATAACCGCGAGGGTATTCGGACACACTCCGGACTATTGGGTCCAGAGGTTGAAGCGAAAAGGTCCGCTACGACAAACGTTCTACAATCCGGCTAGAAGGCATTCTACATGTCACCTTACATTTTATAGTCAACTTTTACCAAAGTCACTTGGGGGCTCTTATGTTTATTTGAGTTGTTTCATACTAAGTGTTTTTCTTCTTAGTCGTTGCAAAGTTAAAGCACGGCAGAAGCACTTTTTTTCTAAAGTACAATTTTCGGATTGGCACCGAACACTTGATCTTGTTCGGATGTCATGTTTTTACTGACGTTTTTTGGTTTTCCAAGCTTTTGGCACTTTTAACTATGTGTGTGTTTTCAGCACAAGTCTCGCAGTGCAACGCCGAACACCTTTAGAGATTCGGCAAAAACATTCTCGGATATTGCTATATATGCATCAGTTTTGAATTGTGTCTTCGGTCAATAGTTGGGTTGCCCGGCTCCCGCGCTTGCCTCCTACGTTCCGCTTTGTTCGGCTAGGTGTGCAAAGGGAGAACCACTGCGGTTGTGCTTCCAGCTCGCATGGTCAAGCACCTCAGTGGAGAAAGCCGAAAACTGACTTCACAATAGGTGTAAAATGGTCAGCGATCCGATGACTATATTAAATGACGGGCCATTCATAACATTGGCCGAAGTGTTTCCGGCTTGACCTCGACTGTCGTCGAACACTACCGGGGGCTAGTAACTGGCCTCCCAAACTAAATCCTCGATCTTTTGCTCTTACATTGGAGCTGAGGTTTCATGATCATGCTTAGCATGACAACCCAAAGAAAGGAACCGATAGCGGGACTATTTCCTTTGGAAGACATTTCTTTTGATAAACAGCAATATAACATATCTCTCTGCGTACCTTTGTTTATAAAACCGTATGGCCAGATTGCCTTGTTTGTCGTAAATCTTTGCCCTCATAAAGGCTTTATAAAGTAGGACAAACACTCCTCGGCTACTGGCCGAGGAGGTTGAAGCCGATGGTCGGTCAACAAAGTTTTGTACAATGCGGATCCAAGCATTAATGACATAAAGTACTTGGATACATTGAGTCATTACACATAATTTGTGATTTTACTATGGATATTGATCCTTAATTCGCCACCCGTGCCGCATTAAGGCTCGGGAACTACTTGGGCTTCGGGCTTATTATTTACAAATATTAAAGGGCACATCAATCCTCGATGCGGTGTTGCCACCCGACCAGTGTCTCGGGGCTACTCTTGCATCGCCTGTTCTATGCAGAAAATTTTAAGTGCAATATAGTTTCGAGGAGATTTAGATCCTCGGGTTGGTCGGCCGCACCCAACCTGAGTCTTGAGGAGCCCAAGCACGCCGCTTTTTGTGTCCCAAGTATTCTGCCGAGCTAGGACTTGATCCTCGGACCAATTTTGCAAATCAACTTTGAGTCTCGGCAGCTACGGGATCAGCGGTCTTATGTCATCCTTCATGTGCATCTCGGGTTTTGACCGATACCCACCTTGAGGGCTCTGGCTATGTATCTCGGCAGAGAATAAATTGCATCAATAAAAAATATTGACCAAAAATCAGCCCACATTCGGGGTGGTGCACCACCTCAGAAGCAATTCGGCATATAGTTCAGATGCAAGTGGCTGGCTCCTTAGAGGGCATTTCCGGCATTAAGCTCGGCTAAACTCCTTCAAACTTCTTTGAACCAAGGTGATTTACGACACCTCGGATACAGTCGGCGTTGGAGCTCGGATACATAGTCGGTGTTGGAGCTCGGACACATAGTCGGCGTTGGAGCTCGGATCTGATCCGGCGTTGGAGCTCGGATACATTCGGCGTTAGAGCTGGGAAGCGATCGGCATTGGTGCTCGGCTGCAAAAGATACCTCGAATGCAGTCCGGCGTTGGAGCTCGGACGCAAGAGGCGCGCCGCCGAGAATAACTTCAAACCCGAGGCGTGGCATAAAAATAACAAGGCATTGATAAAGGCGGAAACTTAAAGGGCTCCTCGGATACCCGGCGTGTAAACTTGTCGAATGCATTTCGGCGATCCTCAAGATCGAAGATGAGAAGATTTGTTAAACCAGTTTTCAAGACCGGCAACCGAAGATGAAGAACAGTTCGGAAGAATAGAGGAGCGTCCCTAACTTGAAGACCGGTTCGGGGCTCTGGCGGTGTCTGGACTAGGGTACTCACCACGTCATCCCCAATCGGTTAGATTGGGCGAGGACCCAGTGGCGGCGCATACTCATGGGCCATCCGGACGGTTGCGCGCATACAAGGAAGATTCCACAAGACTTGGCGATCAAGACAAGGACTCCTCCCCCACCGGCGTATTCGGCTAGGACTCTTGTTATCCTAGGCCTCTGGTGCATTATATAAACCGGGGCCAGGCTAGTCGACAGATAGACAATAAACAACAATCATACCATAGGCTAGCTTCTAGGGTTTAGCCTCTTTGATCTCGTGGTAGATCCACTCTTGTAACACACATCATCAATATCAATCAAGCAGGACATAGGGTTTTACCTCCATCAAGAGGGCCCGAACTGTTGGGGAACGTTGTAATTTCAAAAAAATTCCTACGCACACGCAAGATCATGGTGATGGCATAGCAACGAGAGGGGAGAGTATTGTCCACGTACCCTCGTGAACCGTGGCGGAAGCGTTATGACAACGCGGTTGATGTAGTCGTACGTCTTCACGATCCGACCGATCCAAGTACCGAACGTAGGGCACCTCCGAGTTCAGCACACGTTCATCTCGATGACGATCCCCGGACTCCGATCCAGCAAAGTGTCGGAGATGAGTTCCGTCAGCACGACGGCGTGGTGACGATGATGATGCTCTACCGGCGCAGGGCTTCGCCTAAACTCTGCGACGATATGACCGAGGTGGAATATGGTGGAAGGGGGCACCGCACACGGCTAAGGAACGATCCGTAGATCAACTTGTGTGTCATGGGGTGCCCCCTGCCCCCGTATATAAAGGAGCAAGGGGGGAGGAGGCCGGCCCTAGGAGGCGCGCCAAGTGTGGAGTCCTACTAGGACTCCCTAGTCCTAGTAGGATTCCACCTCCCTTGTTGGAGTAGGAGAAGGGAAAGAGGGAGAGGAATAAGGAAAAGGGGCTCGCCCCTTGTCCAGTCGGACGGAGGAGGCGCAGGCCTCCTTCCTTTGGCCCTCTCCTCTATTCCCGTATGGCCCAATAAGGCCCATATACTCCCGGCGAATTCCGTAACTCTCGGTACTCGAAAAATACCGAATCACTCGGAACCTTTCGAACTCGAATATAGTCGTCCAATATATCGATCTTTACGTCTCGATCATTTCGATACTCCTCTCATGTCCCGATCTCATCCGGGACTCGAACTCCTTGGTACATCAAAACTCATAAACTCATAATATAAGCATCATCGAAACCTTAAGCGTGCGGACCCTACGGGTTCGAGAACTATGTAGACATGACATAGAACTATTCTTGGTCAATAACCAATAGCGGAACCTGGATGCTCATATTGGCTCCTACATATTCTCGAAGATCTTTATCGGTCAAACCGCATAACAACATCGTTGTTCCTTTGTCATCGGCATGTTACTTGCCCGAGATTCGATCGTCGGTATCCAATACCTAGTTCAATATCATTATCGGCAAGTCTCTTTACTCGTTACATAATGCATCTTTCCGTAACTAACTCATTAGCTACATTGCTTGCAAGGCTTATAGTGATGTGCATTACCGAGAGGGCCAGAGATACCTCTCCGACAATCGGAGTGACAAAACCTAATCTCGAAATCGCCAACCCAACATGTACCTTTGGAGACACCTGTAGTACTCCTTTATAATCACCCGATTCGTTGTGACATTTGGTAGCACCAAAGTGTTCCTCCGTAAGCAGGAGTTGCATAATCTCATAGTTACAGGAACATGTATAAGTCATGAAGAAAGCAATAGCAATATACTAAGCGATCAAGTGCTAGGCTAACGGAATGGGTCATGTCAATCACATCATTCTCCTAATGATGTGATCCCATTAATCAAATAACAACACATGTCTATGGTTAGGAAACATAACCATCTTTGATTAATGAGCTAGTCAAGTAGAGGCATACTAGTGATTATATGTTTGTCTATGTATTCACACATGTATCATGTTTCCGGTTAATACAATTCTAGCATGAATAATAAACATTTATCATGATATGAGGAAATAAATAATAAATTTATTATTGCCTCTAGGGCATATTTCCTTGATCTCCCACTTGCACTAGAGTCAATAATCTAGATTACACATAATGATTCTAACACCCATGGAGTCTTGGTGCTGATCATGTTTTGCTCGAGGAAGAGGCTTAGTTAATGGGTCTCGCAATATTCAGATCCGTATGTATCTTGCAAATCTCTATGTCTCCCACGGACTTGGTCCGAATGGAATTAAGCGTCTCTTGATATGCTTGGTCCTCTTGTGAAATCTGGATTCCTTTGCCAAGGCAATTGCACCGATATTGCACAGAAGATCTTCATTGGTCCCGATGCACTAGGTATGACACCTAGATCGGAAATGAAATCTTTCATCCAGACTCCTTCATTTGCTGCTTCTGAAGCAGCTATGTACTCCGCTTCACATGTAGATCCCGCCACGATGCTTTGTTTAGAACTGCACCAACTGACAGCTCCACCGTTTAATAAAAACACGTATCCGGTTTGCGATTTAGAATCGTCCGGATCAGTGTCAAATCCTTCATCGACGTAACCATTTACGACTAGCTCTTTGTCACATCCATATACGAGAAACATATCCTTAGTCCTTTTCAGGATTTCAGGATGTTTTTGACCGCTGTCCAGTGATCCACTCCTGTATTACTTTGGTACCTTCCTGCCAAGCTTATTGCTAAGCATACGCCAAGTCTGGTACACAGCATTGCATACATGATAGAGCCTATGGCTGAAGCATAGGGAACATCTTTCATTTTCTCTCTATCTTCTGCTGTGATCGGGCATTGAGTCTGACTCAATTTCACACCTTGTATTACAGGTAAAAAACCTTTCTTTGCCTGATCCATTTTGAACTTTTTCAAAACTTTATCAAGGTATGTGCTTTATGAAAGTCCAATTAAGCATCTTGATCTATCTCTATAGATCTTGATGCCCAATATATAAGCAGCTTCACGAGGTCTTTCATTGAAAACTTTTATTCAAGTATCCTTTTATGCTATCCAGAAATTCTATATCATTTCCAATTAATAATATGTCGTCCACATATAATATCGAAATGCTCTGAGCTCCCACTCACTTTCTTGTAAATCTGAGCTTCTCCAAAAGTCATATAAAACCATATGCTTTGATCACACTATCAAAGCGTTTATTCCAACTCCGAGAGGCTTGCACTGACCATAAATTGATCATTGGAGCTTGCACACTTTGTTAGCACCTTTTGGATCAACAAAACCTTCTGGTTGCATCATATACAACTCTTCTTCTAGAAATCCATTCAAGAATGCAGTTTTACATCCATTTGCCAAATTTCATAATCATAAAATGCAGCAATTGCTAACATGATTCGGACAGACTTAAGCATCGCCACGGGTGAGAAAGTCTCATCGTAGTCAACCCCTTGAACTTGTCGAAAACCTTTCGCAACAAGTCGAGCTTTATAGACGATTACATTACCATCGGCGTCAGTCTTCTTCTTAAAGATCCATTTATTCTCAATGGCTTGCCGATCATCGGGCAAGTCAACCAAAGTCCATACTTTGTTCTCATACATGGATCCCATCTCAGATTTCATGGCTTCCAGCCATTTTGCGGAATCTGGGCTCACCATCGCTTCTTCATAGTTTGTAGGTTCACCATGGTCAAGTAACATGACTTCCAGAATAGGATTGTCGTACCACTCTGGTGCGGATCTTACTCTAGTTGACCTACGTGGTTCAGTAGAAACTTGATCTGAAGTTTCATGATCATCATCATTATCTTCCTCACTAATTGGTGTAGGTGTCACAGAACCGATTTCGTGATGAACCATTTTCCAATAAGGGAGCTGGTATCATTACCTCATCAAGTTCTACTTTTCTCCCACTCACTTCTTTCGAGAGAAACTCCTTCTCTAGAAAGGATCCATTCTTAACAACGAATGTCTTGCCTTGGATCTGTGATAGAAGGTGTACCCAACTGTTTCCTTTGGGTATCCTATGAAGACACATTTTCCGATTTGGGTTCAAGCTTATCGGGTTGAAGTTTTTCACATAAGCATCGCAGCCCCAAACTTTCAGAAAGCGACAACTTTGGTTTCTTGCCAAACCATAGTTCATAAGGAGTCGTCTTAGCGGATTTTGATGGTGCCCTATTTAACGTGAATGCGGCCGTCTCTAAAGCATAACCCCAAAATGATAGCGGTAAATCGGTAAGAGACATCATAGATCGCACCATATCTAGTAAAGTACGATTCGACGTTCGGACACACCATTACGCTGTGGTGTTCGGTGGCGTTAGTTCTAAACTATTCCGCAATTTTTCAAATGTAGACCAAACTCGTAACTCAAATATTCTCCTCCACGATCAGATCGTAGAAATTTTATTTTCTTGTTACGATGATTCTCAACTTCACTCTGAAATTCTTTGAACTTTTCAAATGTTCCAGATTTATGTTTCATTAAGAAGATATACCCATATCTACTTAAATCATCTGTGAAGGTGAGAAAATAACGATATCCGCCACGAGCTTCAACATTCATCGAACCACATACATCTGTATGTATGATTTCCAACAAATCTGTTGCTCTCTCCATATAACCGGAGAACGGTGTTTTAGTCATCTTGCCTATGAGGCACGGTTCGCAAGTACCAAGTGATTCATAATCAAGTGATTCCAAAAGTCCATCAATATGGAGTTTCTTCATCGCTTTACACCGATATGACCTAAGCGGCGATTGCCACAAATAAGTTGCACTATCATTATTAACTCTGCATCTTTTGGCTTCGACATTATGAATATGTGTATTACTACTTTCGAGATTTAATAAAAATAGACCACTCTTCAAAGGTGCATGACCATAAAAGATATTACTCATATAAATAGAACAACCATTATTCTCTGATTTAAATGAATAACCGTCTCGCATCAAACAAGATCCAGATATAATGTTCATGCTCAACGCGGCACCAAATAACAATTATTTAGGTCTAAAACTAATCCGAAGGTAGATGTAGAGGTAGCGTGCCGACCGCGATCACATCGACTTTGGAACCATTTCCCAGCGCATCGTCACCTCGTCCTTTGCTAGTGCTCGCTTATTCCGTAGTCCTGTTTTGAGTTGCAAATATTAGCAGAACCAGTATCAAATACCGGTGCTACTACGAGCTCTAGTAAGGTACACATCAATAACATGTATATCACATATACCTTTGTTCACCTTGCCATCCTTCTTATCCGCCAAATACTTGGGGCAGTTCCGCTTCCAGTGACCAGTTTGCTTGCACTAGAAACACTCAGTTTCAGGCTTAGGTCCAGACTTGTGTTTCTTCTCTTGAGCAGCAACTTTCTTGCTGTTCTTTTTGAAGTTCCCCTTCTTCTTCCCTTTGCCCTTTTTCTTGAAACTAGTGGTCTTGTTGACCATCAACACTTGATGCTCCTTCTTGATTTCTCCCTCCGTAGCTTTTAGCATTGCGAAGAGCTCGGGAATTGTTTTGTTCATCCATTGCATATTATAGTTCATCACGAAGCTCTTGTAGCTTGGTGGCGTGATTGGAGAATTCATCAATGACACTATCATCCGGAAGATTAACTCCAGTTGAATCAAGTGATTATTATACCCGAAATTTTGAGTATATGCTCCTTGTGCGAACTATTCTCCTCCATCTTGCAGCTATAGAACTTATTGGAGACTTCATATCTCTCAATCCGGGCATTTGCTTGAAATATTAACTTCAACTCTTGGAACATCTCATATGCTCCATGGCGTTCAAAGCGTCGTTGAAGACCGGTTCTAAGCCGTAAAGCATGGCACCTTGAACTATAGAGTAGTCATCAGCTTTGCTCGCGAGACGTTCACAACTTCGGCGTTGCTCTGCTGCAGGGCTGGCACCCAGCGGTGCTCCGGGGCGTAATTCTTACGTGCAGCAATGAGGATAATCCTCAAGTTACGGACCCGTCCGTGTAATTGCTACCATCATCTTTCAACTTTGCTTTCTTAAGGAACGCATTAAAATTCAACGGAACAACAGCATGAGCCATCTATCTACAGTAAACATAGACAAGCAAAATACTATCAGGTACTAAGTTCATGATAAATTTAAGTTCAATTAATCATATTACTTAAGAACTCCCACTTAGATAGACATCTCTCTAGTCATCTAAGTGATCACGTGATCCAAATCAACTAAACCATAACCGATCATCACGTGAGATGGAGTAGTTTTCAATGGTGAACATCACTATGTTGATCATATCTACTATATGATTCACGCTCGACCTTTCGGTCTCCGTGTTCCGAGGCCATATCTGCATATGCTAGGCTCGTCAAGTTTAACCTGAGTATTCTGCGTGTGCAAAACTGGCTTGCACCCGTTGTAGATGGACGTAGAGCTTATCACACCGATCATCACGTGGTGTGCAGGCACGACGAACTTTGGCAGCGGTGCATACTCAGGAGAACACTTCTTGATAATTTTAGTGAGAGATCATCTTAAAATGCTACCGTCAATCAAAGCAAGATAAGATGCATAAAGGATAAACATCACATGCAATCAATATAAGTGATATGATATGGCCATCATCATCTTGTGCTTGTGATCTCCATCTCCAAAGCACCGTCGTGATCGCCATCGTCACCGGTAGCGACACCTTGATCTCCATAGTAGCATCGTTGTCGTCTCGCCAACTATTGCTTCTCGACTATCGCTACCGCTTAGTGATAAAGTAAAGCAATTACATGGCGTTGCATTTCATACAATAAGCGACAACCATATGGCTCCTGCCGATTGCCGATAACTTCGGTTACAAAACATGATCATCTCATACAATAAAATATAGCATCACGTCTTGACCATATCACATCACAACATGCCTGCAAAAACAAGTTAGGCGTCCTCTACTTTGTTGTTGCAAATTTTACGTGGCTGCTACGGGCTGAGCAAGAACCGTTCTTACCTCGCATCAAAACCACAGCGATAGTTTGTCAAGTTGGTGTTGTTTTAACCTTCGCAAGGACGGGCGTAGCCACACTCAGTTCAACTAAAGTGAGAGAGCAGACACCCGCCAGTCACCTTTAAGCACAAGTGCTAGCGGTGAAACCAGTCTCGCGTAAGCGTCTGCGTAATGTCGGTCCGGGCGCTTCATCTCACAATACCGCCAAACCAAAGTATGACATGCTGGTAAGCAGTATGACTTGTATCGCCCACAACTCACTTGTGTTCTACTCGTGCATATGACATCTACGCATAAAACCAGGCTCGGATGCCACTGTTGGGGAACGTAGTAATTTCAGAAAAATTCCTACGCACACGCAAGATCATGGTGATGGCATAGCAACGAGAGGGGAGAGTATTGTCCACGTACCCTCGTAGATCGTAAGCGGAAGCGTTATGACAACGCGGTTGATGTAGTCGTACGTCTTCACGATCCGACCGATCCAAGTACCGAACGTAGGGCACCTCCGAGTTCAGCACACGTTCAGCTCGATGAAGATCCCCGGACTCCGATCTAGCAAAGTGTCGGGGATGAGTTCCGTCAGCACGACGGCGTGGTGACGATGATGATGCTCTACCGGCGCAGGGCTTCGCCTAAACTCTGCGATGATATGACCGAGGTGGAATATGGTGGAAGGGGGCACCGCACATGGCTAAGGAACGATCCGTAGATCAACTTGTGTGTCATGGGGTGCCCCCTGCCCCCGTATATAAAGGAGCAAGGGGGGAGGAGGCCGGCCCTAGGAGGGGGCGCGCCAAGTGTGGAGTCCTACTAGGACTCCCTAGTCCTAGTAGGATTCCACCTCCCTTGTTGGAGTAGGAGAAGGGAAAGGGGAGAGGAATAAGGAAGGGGGCGCCCCTTGTCCAATTTGGACCAGAGGGGGCAGGCCTCCTTCCTTTGGCCTCTCTCCTCTATTCCCGTATGGCCCAATAAGGCCCATATACTCCCGGCGAATTCCCGTAACTCTCCGGTACTCCGAAAAATACCCGAATCACTCGGAACCTTTCCGAACTCCGAATATAGTTGTCCAATATGTCGATCTTTACGTCTCGACCATTTCGAGACTCCTCTCATGTCCCCGATCTCATCCGGGACTCCGAACTCCTTCGGTACATCAAAACTCATAAACTCATAATATAACTGTCATCGAAACCTTAAGCGTGCGGACCCTACGGGTTCGAGAACTATGTAGACATGACCTAGAACTATTCTTGGTCAATAACCAATAGCGGAACCTGGATGCTCATATTGGCTCCTACATATTCTACGAAGATCTTTATCGGTCAAACCGCATAACAACATACGTTTGTTCCCTTTGTCATCGGCATGTTACTTGCCCGAGATTCGATCGTCGGTATCCAATACCTAGTTCAATATCGTTACCGGCAAGTCTCTTTACTCGTTCGTAATGCATCATTCGTAACTAACTCATTAGCTACATTGCTTGCAAGGCTTATAGTGATGTGCATTACCGAGAGGGCCAGAGATACCTCTCCGACAATCGGAGTGACAAAACCTAATCTCGAAATCGCCAACCCAACATGTACCTTTGGAGACACTGTAGTACTCCTTTATAATCACCCGATTACGTTGTGACGTTTGGTAGCACCAAAGTGTTCCTCCGTAAGCGGAGTTGCATAATCTCATAGTTACAGGAACATGTATAAGTCATGAAGAAAGCAATAGCAATATACTAAGCGATCAAGTGCTAGGCTAACGGAATGGGTCATGTCAATCACATCATTCTCCTAATGATGTGATCCCATTAATCAAATAACAACACATGTCTATGGTTAGGAAACATAACCATCTTTGATTAATGAGCTAGTCAAGTAGAGGCATACTAGTGACTATATGTTTGTCTATGTATTCACACATGTATCATGTTTCCGGTTAATACAATTCTAGCATGAATAATAAACATTTATCATGATATGAGGAAATAAATAATAACTTTATTATTGCCTCTAGGGCATATTTCCTTCAGGTTTGCTTACCGTGGCCCATTACTCCGGTGATAGTCCCCAAGGCTGGTGAGGCGCCGAGGCAACACGTCGAGAGCCTCAACAGTTTCATCCCTCACGGTGGAAGAATGGCAAACCTTCGCCGTCTTTCTCTGGGCCGACTAAGCTGAGGTCGGACTCGCGAGCCGTCTTGCCCTCAAAGGGTTTGAAGGTTGTGGCGGGATCGAACAGCGTGCCTGATAAGCTTCGAGCAGCGGCGGCCCGTTGCAGAGCCCGTCATGCGACGCCCAGTGGCGAGGCGCAGTCTGCCCACACGCGTGTGACCAGGCAGAACTGTCGAGGCGGGGCGCCACTACCACGCCACGGCGAGCGGATCCGTCAGCCGCTGTGCGGCCGGTTGGGGTTCCCACGTCATTACTGCCGCGGTAACCCGTGCGTCCAGTCATGGGGCGTGGGGTTTTTGGCGCGTTAATCCACGCCCGCTTCGCCGGCTTCTCGGCCTATAAGTAGGCGGGAGGAGAACACGCGCACCCATCTCCTGCCTCCCCACTTCCTCTTGCTCCTTGCTCCTCCTT
>JAHIAM010000387.1:0-43320 GCA_021605205.1 Aegilops longissima
TCTTGAAGTTGATAGTGCGTTCAGGAGTCTTGAAGCACTTGCGAAGCTGTGACCGTGAAACACATCGTGCACATTTGCAAAGTTGGATGGAAGCTCAAGTTGATAGGCGAGATCGCCTCTTTTGCCAATGATCTTGAAAGGACCCACGTACCTAGGGGCAAGCTTCCTTTGATACGAGCGGAGTGCCTTTCATTGGAGAGGCGGAGGTAGACATGGTCTCCGATTTCAAAAGCCACATCCGGTGCTTATCATCATAATAGCTCTTAAGGCGATTAGCGGCTTTGAATTCTCACGAATGACTTGGCACATTTCTTACCTTCGTGATCAAGTCATTGCCAAGAAGTTGGCGTTCACTGTCTCGGACCAATTGAGAGATCGGCACTTTACGCCATAGAAATTTCGAATGGGGCCTTGCCGAACTAAAGCTGGAAGCTGTTGTTGTAAGAGAACTTCGGCATATGGAAGACAATCTTCCACTTCATACGAAAGAAATGACACAAGCCACGAGCATATCTTCAAGGATTTGATTTACTCGCTCAACTTGGCCACTTGTTTGAGGATGGAAAGCTGTCTTTGAAGCGAATGTTGGTGCCCATGGCCTTGAAAAGAATCCCGAACTTGGAGGTAAAGATGCTGCCGAGTCGAAGAGATCACTTGAGGAATGCCGTGCAAGGAGACAATCACGGAGGTGTATAGCTCTGCCAGCTGAGCTGCTGTGATGGATTCTTTGATAGGAAGAAAATGAGCCACTTTAGTAAGCTTGTCAATGACAACAAAGATAGCATCATTTCCACGCTTGGACTTAGGAAAGCCGATCCACGAAGTCCATTTCAATATGATCAAACTTCCATTACGGAATAGCAAGAGGTTGGAGGAGACCAGCTGGTCTTTGGTGTTACCTTTCACTCTTCTGCGACATCACACTCATTCACGAATTGAAATTTCTCACTTCATTCGAGTCCACCAATATATTGCTTGAGGTCATGGTACATCTTAGTACTTCGGGATGAATGGATAGAAGCGAATTGTGAGCCTCATTCATAATGACTTTTCTCAGATCACCCTTAGGAACCACAATCCGGTCCTCAAAGAAAAGAGTGTCTTTGTCATCAACGTGGAAGCACTTATACTTGGAAATGCCCTTGTCGATACCACGTTTCACCTTTTCACCATGGCATCCGAAGTTGAGCCTCACGAATCTGATCTTCCAAAGTAGGAGAGACTATGAGGTTGGCAAGAAAACCTTGAGGAACAACTTGAAGATTCAGCTTGCGGAAAGCTTCACGAGATCCGGTGAAAGGGCTTGAGGATTAGGCATTGCGATAAGCCTTCTGCTCAAAGCATCTGCAATGACATTGGCCTTGCCGGAGTATATTCAATACTTGGGTTGTACTCTTGAATCATTTCGACCCATCAGCTGCACTTTGAGGTTGAGGTTGGGCTGAGTGAAGATGTACTTGAGACTCTTGTGATCGGTGAAGATGTCCACTTTCCTTCCCAACAAGAGATGTCTCCACGTTATCAATGCATGGACAAGCTGCCGCCAACTCAAGATCGTGAGTGGGGTAGTTCTTCTCGTTGAGCTTCAATGGCGAGAAGTATAAGCCACAACTCTCTTCTCTTGCATTAACACAGCAGAGACCTTGAAGAGAAGCATCACGAGAAAACTTCAAATGGCTTGGATTCATCGAAGTCGGAGCAGGGAGCTGTGAGTTTCTCTTTGAGGGTATTGAAAGCAACGTCACACTCGGGAGACCGGACATACTTCACATGCTTACGGAGGAGGTTGGAAAGAGGCTTTGCAATCTTGGAGAAGTTCTCAGCGAATCTTGACAATAGCTTGCAAGACCAAGAAAGCTGAGCTGCTTGACGATACGAGGAGGTTCCCAATTCACAATTGCGGACACCTTCTCGGGATTAACTGGATCCCTTGGCGGAGATGATATGGCCAAGATAAAGCACTTCATCAAGCCAAAATTCACATTTGGAGAACTTAGCATAGAATTGATACTCTGTGAGCTTGTCTAGTACCAATCGCAAATGTTTGGCATGATCCTTCTTATTCTTGGAAGACCAAAATATCATCAAGATAGACCAAGGCGAATTCATTGGTGTAGGGATTGAAAATGAAGTTCATCATCGAGAGAATGTTGGAGGAGCATTGGCGAGGCGAAAGACATGACGTATATTCATAAGAACCAAAGCATTGTCGAATCTTGTCTTGGGAATATCTTGTTCACGAATCGAATCGATGATACCCCATCTGAAGGTCAAGCTTGGAGAACAACTTAGCACCTTTGAGTTGCTCGAAAAGCTCATTGATGTTGGGAAGTGGATACTTGTTCTTGATAGTCTTCTTATTCAATGGATGATGTCGGCCAAATCGGTCCGTGCCATCCTTCTTCGAACAAAAAGAACACCACAACCCCAAGGAGATGAACTCGATGCGATCAAACCGGACGCTCTTGTTCATCGAGCTGCTTCTTCAATTCCTTCAGCTCATCAGGTCCAAGCTTATATGGGCGGCTTACAAGCGGGTTCGATGCGGGCTCAAGATCGATACTTGAACTCAAGCGGCGATGAGGAGGCATGCCGGAAGCTCTTACGGAAAGACATCTTGGTACTCTGGCATTTGGAATCGAGAGATAGCATTCAGTTCGCCCTTCTCATTGAGAAAAACAACGAATGGTTTCATCACGAGCGGCATAGATGATCACATCATTAGAAGAGTGAGTCAATTGAATTTCCACAGCAGCACAATCAAAATTTGAGCTTTGTCTTTGAGAAAGCGATCCATTCGAGAATAAGATCAATATCCGAGTCACCAAGAACAATTGGTTTATAAAGAAATCTATAATCGCCCATCTTGATAGAGACATTAGGAACAAACAAACTAGAATTCATAAGCCTTAGGGAGAAACAACTTGCATAACTTTGGGCGAATCTACGTGTCAACATTGTGCTTGATGCAAAAGGATATGACATGAAAGAATCGATGCACAGTATCAAATAAGACTTTTGCGGGAATATCATTAGCGAGAATTACCCATTATCACATCGGAAGATTCCTCTGCTTGAGCTGCATTCATCATATTGACCTTGGCATGCTTTGGATTATGCTTGACCCTTTGCATTCTGGAAGATTTCACGGGAGGAGGAGGCGGAAGGCGCCTCTGGTTGAAGCACTTGTTAGCATAGTGACCTTCTGCGACATTTGTTGCAAGTCACTTGGCAGACGGTGGTAAGAGCACTTGACCTTGGAGCTTGAGAACTAGACTTGTTACGATAGCTTGGGTTGGGTGGGTGGGAAGATCCACGGCCACAGGTTCTTCTGGCGATAAAGGTGTGAGCGGAGGAGGAGGAAGGTAAAACTTCTGCTGCTTAGCCCATTGAGAGGAAGAAAGAAGTGAACTACATCCTGATTCTCTTCTTAGAAGCCTCACATTTGAGCTGGGCAGCTTCTTGCTTGAGCCATGTTGTAGAAATCATCATACTTATCGGCTCAAAAAGCACAAGAGCTAATTGCAGATCTTCTCTCGAGACCACCTCTGAATTGATAGATCATACTCTTTTCATCAGTCGTCTTGCTTAGCAAAGCAGGCGAGCTTACAGGCTGGATATTGTATTGATAGCAGACATGTTGCCTGCTTGAGATTGCGGAACTCCTCACGCTTGCTCTCAACAACACTTTTGGAATGTGATGAGCTCGAAATCACGGCGGAACTCATCCCGAGTAATGACACGACCTCCTCTGGAATCTTTGTATTCTTTGGTACCACTCGGCAGCTTGACCTTGAGTTGAAGCGATGCAAACTTGACAAAGTCCTCGAGTGCGACATTGCTACAATCAAAATGCTTGCGATGTCCACTAACCAATAAATCGGCATCTGTGGCCTCAACACGAAGCGAAAGACTTGACTGATTAGCGAGGCGGTGAGAAGTAGCAAAGTGTGGCTGATTGTTGCCTTGACCTTGATTTCCTTGATTGCCTTGCCCAGATGCGTTCTTGCAAGAGCTGCAAAATCATCGAGCATTGGCATTGGTGGCTGCCATGATAGCTTGCCGAGCCTCACGGGGAGGAGGTGGAGGTGGAGGTGGAGGTTCGTGATCCCCATCATTGCGATCCGGATTGAGCAGCGTTGGCGGAGCCATCTGAAGAGGTGACATCCGTTAGTCCTTTGATAGACAAATAGATAAGTAGAATCAACGGATAGAAATTGCAACATATAGTCTTCACAATAAACATTGAACAAGAATGAGCGAATGAATTCAAAGTTAATAATCACCGTCCATTAAGGTGAAAGCCACTTAGATAAAGATATGGAAACAACATTCTTAGAAACAAATCGAATATCTGGCGAAAACAAAGATTGGCTTGCTAGAATGAGCGGAACAAACACATGATAGAATTTACGCCCAAAGTGTTAGTGGTGGGGCCCTACGGACCGACGTATAGCGAGCGTCACGAATGACAAACAAGGCGTCCCGAATCAGCATAGCCAAGGATTCTTTAAGGCGTCTGCGACCACTTTAGTCGCCGTGAATGGGCGGACCACTAGGCGTTGAACCCCAATCTCAAATCATACATCACATCGGAAAGAATATCACGTAAGCTACTAGAATTCCCACCTATAAACTCCGAAACTTTCGGTTATGCAATCTGGTGTTGGGGATCTGAGGGGACACAAAATATATCACCCAAACTAACAATACCTAGATCCAGTTGTATCCATCCGTCAACACATAACAAGAAATCCTCGGAAATGTTACCTCGACCTTGAAAAACATCCGTTATGCAAGTCATGGCAATACTCCCTTTTCGCCTCGATACTAGGCTATCGGGTTATCTCACCAACAAGCTGCACAAAAGAGATTTGATGTCGGTAAAACTCGGTATTCGAGCGCAGCGATAAAATTGTGGCGACAACACCTCGGAGCTCAACTCCCGGGACAAGCCACAACCCCTAAATGTCGAGGGCACCAAGAACAATGTTCTCGTCACAAAACCATCGACGATTCAAAGATACCCGTGATCCTAAATTTTTTTAGTGAAATTTGAGAGAAGAGTCAAAACTCGTCGGGGAGACCTCACGAGGCGGCAGAAGGGGCTGGGGAGTAAAGAATCCTACTCTCCGATATATATAATCCTAAGACTCAAAACATTTCCATTCTAGACTCAACAACGCAGCAAACAATCAAGTAGGTCCTAAGTGAAAGGCTCATGCCAACATAGCGCCCCGATCCGGCTATATCTCCAATGTAGAGCCAGCGACTTAGAGGCATAACCGCATTGAAAGCAATGTACTTAAGTGAGATAATCTTCACACAAACCATGTAATACATAAGGAAAGAGATACATAGTTGGCTTGATACGCCACTTCACATTACATAAATAAACATCCATCATTAGAGATACACTCAAGGTCCGACTACTGAACCAAAATAAAGAAGATACCCCAAATGCTACAGATCCCGATCGTCCCAAGCTGGGCACCACTCTGATCATCGGGAAAAGACACATAGTAACGACCACGTTCCTCGTCGAACTCCACTTGAGCTCCGGTTGCGTCACCTGCAATGGCCTCCATGGAACCTCTAACTGTTTTTGGTAGTATCAGTGAGTCACAGGGACTCAGCAATCTCACACCAGCGAGATCAAGACTATTTAAGCTTATAGGAAGGGCGAAGGTAGTAAAGTGGAGCTACACAAGCGACTACCATATATGGTGGCTATTCTCAATAAAGGCGAGAAGAGGAGCAAAACGCGATGCGTGAAGCTAGTAGCGATCAAGAAGTGATCTGAACTACTTCGTGGAGACATAACTCCAACACGTGTTCACTTCCGGACTCATGAGAAGAGACCATCAACGGTACACGAGGTTGATGTGTATTTTAATTGAAGGGTCAACTTTGGGTTTTCTAGCGGGACATTAACAAATTCCATCTCGCCTCATAACATCAGAGCACGGCTTTGAAAGATATTACCTGCGAGGTGTCCCAACAAGCCATTATAAGCTCTCCGCGATCAGACGAAGGATATTCCTTCTCTGGGAAGAACCCGATCAATCTCGGAATCCCGGACTACAAGACATTTCGAACAATAAAACAAGACCAGCAAAGCGCCCAAATGTGCGACAAATCCCGATAGGAGCTGCACATATCTCGTTCTCGAGCATTATCCGAGGATGACAGGCATCACGGGAACCAAGCCTCAAGTTGCCAAAGGAATGGCCACTTGGGGTCTCTAGTTTGGACCAACACTCGAAGAACCATTGGTCGGGAGGTTCCGATAAAGATAAACCCTCGGGCCAATGAAACCCAGGAAAAAAGGCTTAGGTGGCAAAGGTAAAACCAAAGTTGGGCCTTCTTTGAGTGAGTCTTATCAAAGTGAACTGTCAAAGGGGTCCATAAATCACCCAACAGTGTATGAGAGCATGAAATCAAGGAACATAACACCGGTATGAGCGGAAACTAGGGTGGCAAGAGTGGAACTCAAAACACCAGGCATAAGGCAGAGCCTTCCACCCTTTACCAAGTATATAGGTGCATAATTATAGCAGATATATATTGTGATATCCCCAACAAAATAAACATGTTCCAACAAGAACAACATCTCCATGTTCCAACAAGGAACAAACTTCAACTTCACCTTCTTACTATAGCTATATAAGAGGGGAAATGAGCAAGCGGTAACATAGCCAATCAACGGTTTGCTAGGAAAAGGATGGTTAAGGGGCTGACATGGCAATATGGGTGGCATGATATAGCAAGTGGTAGACATCGTAACAGCATGGGCATAGCAAGAGGCGAGCAACTAGCATAGCAAAGATAGAAGTGATTTCGGTATGTGGTCATCTTGCACCGCAATGTTCTCGGAGTTGTCGAAAGCTTGATCCTCGTGGCGTTCTCAACAGGTTCCTCGTTCACGTGCTGCGTCTCTCGCTCTACCCAAAGCAACAACACAAACAAAGGAACCACAATAAATCACGCGTTAAATACACAATCAACATGATGCAAAGCATGGCATGATATGCAGATGTGATATACAATGCGTATACCTAACGACTCGGAAGGTAAATGATGAACCAGGCATCAACAGGCAAAATAAGTATGCCACTGGAAAGATGAGATGATTTCGGTTGAAATCGATATAAAGATCACCGGAATCGGATGCCTGGTTTGCAAATGACAAACAAAACAAGAATGGGCGCAAATCTGCCATTAACGACATGATGCTGCACTTAGCAAGCAATAATTAATTAAGCTACTGCACCAAACGTACCAACAAAGCATATGGCAGTGATCTACACAAGATGCTTGACAAAAGATGAGCACTGAAACTTTCATTAGTTCACATCATAACAGGTTCAAACAAGCATGGTAAAAGTACACAAAATATCAGGCTGGACATGGCAAAAACGGCATCAAGGTTGCAATGTTCAGAACAACAAAACTACATGCTACAGGAACTTATAATAGCAAAAACATGACATGGCACAAATCTACTCAAAACGCAGAACAAAAGTTATTACTGACCATAAGCCAAAAGGATCGGAAAATATAGTAACACCCGTATCAAAATGAAAGTTTAGTTAACAGATTAAATGACATGGCATGTCAAAAATGATAACAAGTAGGCATGTTTACAAGCTCAATGCACTCACTACAGAGCCTTATATGATAAACTAAGCATACATACATCAAGAAGACATGGCATAGAAGACATACATGGCAGAACAATAACATAGCATACATGGATCAACCACAACAAGCTTGGCAAAATTGAATAACATAAACAATCTGCCAGAAACATTTGATAGCAAAAGTAAGAGCTCGATTGACTCAAGCTATGGCACTCCATAATTGCAAACAAGGGCATGGATGGATAGAGACAAGACATGTTTTACAAACATCCTTACTGAAGTATCTCAAAATATGCATGAATCTCTCGGTATCATCAAGTTAACATGGCATCAAAATCAGCTAAACAGGGCTGAAATCAGCAACATCAGGACACCTACTTTGCATGCTTGTGCTAGTCACCACATAGATCACAAAAATACATGGCATACACCCCTGGAAATATGGCATGGCATTTTACAAAACACATTAGGACTCAACTTCATAGGGTGCACACATTAATCATGGCAAAAATAACAAAAGTGCAAGTTCTGTTAAAAACAGAAACTAACATCACATAGCACTTTTCAACAGCATTTCGGGCATCAATATGAGCTCAAATGAAAATGATGCAATGATATGAAATGATCTACTCTTGGCGAACATTTTGACATATTATCGCATAAAATGGACCTCTGAGATGCAAAGATACACCACTTTGAAAATGCAACAAAATAACAATAGATGCAAAATAACTTAGAAAAATTAGGAGGAAGAGAAGTCAGCAGGCAGGTGCAACGAAGTCCGATCTGGATCGAGGCGATGGCGGCTCAGTGCGCTCAGCCCGGCTCGCCGAGCCCTTGGCGAGAGGAGGAAAAGTGGCAGGGTTGGCGGCGGAGGAGGCGCGACCTCCACGAGGCCGCGGGATCGACAGTGGCCGGACAGGCAAGGCAGCTCAGCCGGAGGATGGCGGCTGTGGCGAGGCGGAGGGCCTGTGGGCAGCCGTGAGCCTTCGAAGCCTGGTAGGTCCGGGCGAGGCCAGCCTGAGGCCCATGGTGATGCCAGTCTGCATGTGGGCGAGGCAGTGACTAGCCGTTAGCCAGTTGGTGTGGCAGCCAGGACGTCCAGCTTGCCGGACGTGTCCGATGTTGAGAAGGAGATTTTAGGGTTTGGGGTGGAATGATCCGGATTTTGGGAGGTGTTTAAATAGGCATAGAGGAGCTAGGAGAGTCCAAATGAGGTGTAGTTTTCGCCCACTGATTGTGATCGAATACGGAGACATGGAAGTGACTTAGATGGGTTATTGGGTTGTTTTGAAGGGGTGTTGGGCTGCAACTTAAAAGAGGCCTTTGCGAGAGTCGGTTAACCGTTGGAGTACCAAAGTGATCTGAACTACTTACGTCGGACATAACTCCAACACCGTGTTCACTTCCGGACTCCGCCGAGAAGAGACCATCAGTTACACCTTGATTGATGTGTATTTAAATTGAGGTCAACTTTGGGTTTTCTACAACGGACATTAACAAATTCCCATCGCCTCATAACGCGAGCACGGCTTTGAAAGATATTACCTGCGGGGTGTCCCAACAGCCCATTATAAGCTCTCACGGTCAGCGAAGGATATTCCTTCTCTGGGAAGACCGATCAATCTCGGAATCCGGACTACAAGACATTTCGACAGCAATAAAACAAGACCAGCAAAAGCCGCCCGATTGTGCCGAAACAAATCCCGATAGGAGCTGCACATATCTCGTTCTCGAGGCACATCGGATGAGACATCCTCTGAGTAAAACCAAGCCTCGAGTTTCCCGTGGTGGCCCATGATCTACTCGTTTGGGCCAGCACTCGAAGGAGCACTGGTCGGGGGGTTAAAATAAAGATGACCCTCGGGCTCATGAAAACCGGGAAAAAGGCTTAGGTGGCAAATGGTAAAACCAAAGTTGGGCCATCTTTGGCGAGTCTTATTCAAAGCGAACTGTCAAGGGGTCCCATAAATCACCCAACCGTGTAAGAGCATAAAATCAAGGAACATAACACGGTATGGCGGAAACTAGGGTGGCAAGAGTGGAACAAAACACCGGGCATAAGGCGAGCCTTCCACCCTTTACCAAGTATATAGATGCATTATTTATAGCAGATAAATATTGTGATATCCCCAACAAGTAAACATTTTCCAAGAGGAACAACATCTCCATGTTCAACAAGGAACAAACTTCAGCTTCTGCAACTAGCGCTATAAGAGGGCTGAGCAAAGCGGTAACATAGCCAAACAACGGTTTGCTAGGAAAAGGATGGTTAGGGCTGACATGGCAATATGGGTGGCATGATATATCAAGTGGTAGGCGTCGCAGCATAGGCATAGCAAAGAAGCGAGCAACTAGCATAGCAAAGATAGAAGTGATTTGAGGTATGGTCATCTTGCCTGCAATGTTCTCAGAGTTGTCGAAAGCTTGATCCTCGTAAGCGTTCTCAACAGGTTCCTCGTTCACGTACTCGTCTCCTGGCTCTACCCAAAGCAACAACACAAACAAGTAACCACAATAAATCACGGTGCAATGCACAATCAACATGATGCAAAACATGGCATGATATGCGAGATGCGATATGCAATGCGTATGTGCGCTCCGGAAGGTAAATGATGAACCAGGCATCAACAGCAAACCAAGTATGCCACTGGAAAGATGAGATGATTTCGGTTGAAATCGATATAAAGATCACCGGAATCGGATGCACGGTTTGGAAATGACGAGCAAAACAAGAATGGCACAAATCTGCCATTAACAGCATGATGCCACTTAGCAAGCAACAATTAATTAAGCTACTGCACCCAAACGTATCAACAAAGTATATGGCAGTGATCTACACAAGATGCGTGACAAAAGATGAGCACTGAGCTACGGCTAGTTCACAACATAACAGGTTCAAACAAGCATGGCAAAAGAGCACAAAATATCAGGCTGGACATGGCAAAAACAGCATCAGGTTGCAATGTTCAGAGCAACAAAACTACATGCTACAGGAACTTAAAATAGCAAAACATGGCATGGCATGAATCTACTCAAAGCATAGAACAAAAGTCCCTTACTGACCATAAGCCAAAAAGGATCAGAAAATATAGTAACACCCATGCCAATATTGAAAGTTTCGTTAACAGATTCAGCAACATGGCATGTCAAAAACTGATAACGAGTAGGCATGTTTACAAGCTCAATGCACTCACTACAGAGCCTTATATGAAAAACTAAGCATACATACATCAAGAAGACATGGCATAGAAGACATACATGGCAAGAACAATAACATAGCATACATGGATCAACCACAACAAGCTTGGCAAAATTGAATAACACGTAAACAATCTGCCAGGAAACATTTGGTAGCAAAAGTAGAGCTCGATTGACTCAAGCTATGGCACTCCATAATTGCAAACAAGGGCATGGATGGATAGAGCAAGACATGTTTTACAAAACATCCTTACTGAAGTATCTCAAAATATGCATGGATCTCTCGGTATCATCAAGTTAACATGGCATCAAAATCAGCTAAAACAGGGCTGAAATCAGCAACATCAGGACACCTACTTTGCATGCTTGTACTAGTCACCACATAGATCACAAAAATACATGGCATACACCCCTGGAAATATGGCATGGCATTTTACAAAACACATTTAGGACTCAACTTCATAGGGTGCACACATTAATCATGGCAAAAATAACAAAGTGCAAGTTCTGTTAAGAAACAGAAACTAACATCACATAGCACTTTTCAACAGCATTTCAGGCATCAATATGAGCTCAAATGAAAATGATGCAATGATATGAAATGATCTACTCTTGGCGAACATTTTGACATATTATCTGCATAAAATGGACCTACAGATGCAAAGATACACCACTTTGAAAATGCAACAAAATAACAATAGATGCAAAATAACTTAGAAAAATTAGGAGGGAAGAGAAGTCAGCAGGTAGGTAGTGAACCGAGTCCGATCTGGATCGAGGCGATGGCGGCTCAGTGCGCTCAGTGGCTTCGGAGCCCAGCGAGGAGGAGGAAAAGTGGCGGGGTTGGCCGGTAGGGAGGAGGAGGCGGCGACCTCCACGGAGGGCAGTGGGATCCGATGTGGCGGCCCGGCAGTGAGCTGACGCCCGAGAGCTCAGCCGAGGATGGCAGAAGCATGATGGCGATGGCAGGCGGAGGCCTGTGGCCAGCGGCGGCGAAGCGCTTCAGGCGTGAGCGGCGTCCGGGCCGGAGGCAATGTTGAGCCCATGTGACGGCAGTGAGTCTGAGCCTGTGAAGTGGGGCGCCAGGCGGCTGGCGTGTGCAGCCCAGTTGGTTGTGTGGCAGGCGGGCGTCCAGCTCGCCCAGACGTGTCGGCCCGTGGAGGAGGAGATTTTTAGGGTTTGGGGTGGAATGATCCGGATTTTTCCGGGGAGGTGTTTAAATAGGCATAGAGGGAGCTAGGAGAGTCCAAATGAGGTGTAGTTTTCGCCCACATGATTGTGATCGAATGACGGAGAGCATGGAAGTGACTTAGATGGGTTATTGGGTTGTTTTGAAGGGGTGTTGGGCTGCAACAAAAGAGGCCTTTCTTGAGAGTCGGTTAACCGTTGGAGTACCAAGCGAGCTCAAATGACCGAAACTTGACCGGTGGTCTGGGTGGTATACCAAGGCCACTAGACAAACCTCGGTCCATTTCGAGAAGGTTTAATACCCTTTACGGAAAAAGCGTAAAAGGACGCCGGGGAGATAGGAGTGCGGATTGCAAAAGCGGACAACGGGAAAAATGCTCGGAATCATGAGGCGAACACGTATGCAAATCGATGCACATGATGACATAATAAAATGCATGACATGGACAAAATGCAAAAGGAGAAAGACCCAATCATGGAGGAATATCATATATCAATGCGAAAATGGCAAGAGTTGGAGTTACAAATATGGAAAGTTACTTCGGGGTGTTACAACCTCCACCACTACAAGAGGATCTCGTCCGAGATCTAGGACTGAAAGAACTCCGGATACTCGAGCGGAGGTGATCCTCGCGCTCCTAGGTAGCTTCTCGGTTGAATGGTGTGACCACTTGACTTTGAGGAATTTGATTGACTTGTTGCGAGTCTTGCGCTTCGGTTTCTTCAAGAATAACAGCAGGGTGCTCATGATAAGAGATCTTCTTGAAGGTCAATCTCTTGAAGTTGATAGTGCGTTCAGGAGTCTTGAAGCACTTGCGAAGCTGTGACACGTGAAACACATCGTGCACATTTGCAAAGTTGGATGGAAGCTCAAGTTGATAGGCGAGATCGCCTCTTTTGCCAATGATCTTGAAAGGACCCACGTACCTAGGGGCAAGCTTCCCTTTGATACGAGCGGCGAGTGCCTTTCATTGGAGAGGCGGAGGTAGACATGGTCTCCGATTTCAAAAGCCACATCACGGTGCTTATCATCATAATAGCTCTTCTGGTAGCGATTCGCGGCTTTGAATTCTCACGAATGACTTGGCACATTTCTTACGCTTCCGTGATCAAGTCATTGCCAAGAAGTTGGCGTTCACATCTCGGACCAATTGAGAGAGTCGACACTTTACGCCATAGAAATTTGAATGGGGCCTTGCGAACTAAGCTTGGAAGCTGTTGTTGTAAGAGAACTTCGGCATATGGAAGACAATCTTCCACTTCATACCAAAGAAATGACACAAGCCCGAGCATATCTTCAAGGATTTGATTTACTCGCTCAACTTGGCCACTTGTTTGAGGATGGAAAGCTGTCTTTGAAGCGAATGTTGGTGCCCATGGCCTTACGAAAAGAATCCCGAACTTGGAGGTAAAGATGCTTGCAGTGCGAAGAGATCACTTGAGGAATGCCGTGCAAGGAGACAATCACAGAGGTGTATAGCTCTGCCAAGCTGAGCTGCTTGTGATGGATTCTTTGATAGGAAGAAAATGAGCCACTTTAGTAAGCTTGTCAATGACAACAAAGATAGCATCATTTCCACGCTTGGACTTAGGAAAGCCAGATCCGAAGTCCATTTCAATATGATCAAACTTCCATTACGGAATAGCAAGAGGTTGGAGGAGACCAGCTGGTCTTTGGTGTTACCTTTCACTCTTCTGCAGACATCACACTCATTCACGAATTGAAATTTCTCACTTCATTGAGTCCACCAATATGACTGCTTGAGGTCATGGTACATCTTCGTACTTCCGGGATGAATGGATAGAAGCGAATTGTGAGCCTCGTTCATAATGACTTTTCTCGAGATCACCCTTAGGAACCACAATCCGGTCCTCAAATAAAGAGTGTCTTTGTCATCAACGTGGAAGCACTTATACTTGGAAATGCCCTTGTCGATACCACGTTTCACCTTTTCACCATGGCATCCAGAAGTTGAGCCTCACGAATCTGATCTTCCAAAGTAGGAGAGACTATGAGGTTGGCAAGAAAACCTTGAGAACAACTTGAAGATTCAGCTTGCGGAAGCTTCACGAGATCCGGTGAAAGGGCTTGAGGATTAGGCATTGCGATAAGCCTTCTGCTCAAAGCATCTGCAATGACATTGGCCTTGCCGGAGTATATTCAATACTTGGGTTGTACTCTTGAATCATTTCGACCCATCGAGTGCACTGAGGTTGAGGTTGGGCTGAGTGAAGATGTACTTGAGACTCTTGTGATCGGTGAAGATGTCCACTTTCCTTCCCAACAAGAGATGTCTCACGTTATCAATGCATGGACAACTGCCGCCAACTCAAGATCGTGAGTGGGGTAGTTCTTCTCGTTGGGCTTCAAGCTGGGCGAAGTATAAGCCACAACTCTCTTCTCTTGCATTAACACAGCACGAGACCTTGAAGAGAAGCATCACGAAAACTTCAAATGGCTTGGATTCATCGAAGTCGAGCAGGAGCTGTGACGAGTTTCTCTTTGAGGGTATTGAAAGCAACGTCACACTCGGGAGACCGGACATACTTCACATGCTTACGGAGGAGGTTGGAAAGAGGCTTTGCAATCTTGGAGAAGTTCTCAGCGAATCTTGACAATAGCTTGCAAGACCAAGAAAGCTCTTGAGCTGCTTGACGATACGAGGAGGTTCCCAATTCACAATTGCGGACACCTTCTGGGATTAACAGCGATGCCCTTGGCGGAGATGATATGGCCAAGATAAAGCACTTCATCAAGCCAAAATTCACATTTGGAGAACTTAGCATAAATTGATACTCTGTGAGCTTGTCTAGTACCAATCGCAAATGTTTGGCATGATCCTTCTTATTCTTGGAAGACCAAAATATCATCAAGATAGACCAAGGCGAATTCATTGGTGTAGGGATTGAAAATGAAGTTCATCATCAGAGAGAATGTTGGAGGAGCATTGGCGAGGCGAAAGACATGACAATATATTCATAAGAACCAAAGCTTGTTACGAATCTGTCTTGGGAATATCTTGTTCACGAATCTGAATCGATGATACCCCATCGAAGGTCAAGCTTGGAGAACAACTGTAGCACCTTTGAGTTGCTCGAAAAGCTCATTGATGTTGGGAAGTGGATACTTGTTCTTGATAGTCTTCTTATTCAATGGGCGATGTCGGGCATAAAGTCGGTCCGTGCCATCCTTCTTCGAACAAAAGAACACCACAACCCCAAGGAGATGAACTCGATGCGATCAAACCGGACGCTCTTGTTCATCGAGCTGCTTCTTCAATTCCTTCAGCTCATCAGGTCCAAGCTTGTATGGGCGGCTTACAAAGCGGGTTGATGCGGGCTCAAGATCGATACTTGAACTCAAGCGGCGATGAGGAGGCATACCGGAAGCTCTTACGGAAAGACATCTTGGTACTCACAAGCATTTGGAATCGAGAGATAGCATTCAGTTCGCCCTTCTCATTGAGAAAACAACCGAATGGTTTCATCACAGCGGCATAGATGATCACATCATTAGAAGAGTGAGTCAATTGAATTTCACAGCAGCACAATCAAGTGAGCTTTGTCTTTGAGAAAGCCGATCCATTCGAGAATAAGATCAATATCGAGTCACCAAGAACAATTGGTTTATAAAGAAATCTATAATAAGCCCATCTTGATAGAGACATTAGGAGCAAACAAACTAGAATTCATAAGCCTTAGGGAGAAACAACTTGCATAACTTTGGGCAGAATCTACGTGTCAACATTGTGCCGATGCAAAAGGATATGACATGAAAGAATCGATGCACAGTATCAAATAAGACTTTTGCAGGAATATCATTAGCGAGAGATTACCCATTATCACATCAGAAGATTCCTCTGCTTGAGCTGCATTCATCATATTGACCTTGGCATGCTTTGGATTATGCTTGACCTTTGCATTCTTGGAATATTTCACGGGAGGAGGAGGCGGAAGGCGCCTCTGGTTGAAGCTACTTGTTAGCATAGTGACCTTTCTGCTGACATTTGTTGCAAGACATACATGGCAAGAACAATAACATAGCATACATGGATCAACCACAACAAGCTTGCAAAATTGAATAACACGTAAACAATCTGCAGGAAACATTTGGTAGCAAAAGTAGAGCTCGATTGACTCAAGCTATGGCACTCCATAATTGCAAACAAGGGCATGGATGGATAGAGCAAGACATATTTTACAAAACATCCTTACGAAGTATCTCAAAATATGCATGGATCTCTCGGTATCATCAAGTTAACATGGCATCAAAATCAGCTAAAGCAGGGCTGAAATCAACAACATCGGGACACCTACTTTGCATGCTTGTGCTAGTCACCACATAGATCACAAAAATACATGGCATACACCCCTGGAAAGATGGCATGGCATTTTACAAAACACATGTAGGACTCAACTTCATAGGGTGCACACATTAATCATGGCAAAAATAACAAAAGTGCAAGTTACATTAAGAAAGCGAAACTAACATCACATAGCACTCTTCCAACAGCATTTCAGGCATCAATATGAGCTCAAATGAAAATGATGCAATGATATGAAATGATCTACTCTTGAGACGAACATTTTCACATATTATCGGCATAAAATGGACCTCTGATGCAAAGATACACCACTTTGAAAATGCAACAAAATAACAATAGATGCAAAATAACTTAGAGAAAAATTAGGAGGAAGAGAAGTCAGCAGGTAGGCGTGAGCGAGTCCGATCTGGATCAGGCGATGGCGGCTCAGTGCGCTCCAATGCTTCTTGAGCCCAGCGAGGAGGAGGAAAAAGTGGTTGGCCGGGAGGAGGAGGCGGCGACCTCCACGGCGAGGCCGGCGGGATCCGATGGCGGCGCCCGACCCGTGGCGGCCAGGCAATGAGCGGCCGGCCAGGCTTCGGCGAGGAGGATGGCGGCGTGATGGCAGGCGGCGGGCCTTGGCCAGCGGCCGTGAGGCCTTCGAGGCCTTGATGGCGGCGTCTTGAGCCGGTGGCCAGCCTTGGAGCCCATGAATGTGTGAGTCTTGTGAAGTGGGGCGCCAGGCTGGGCGTGGCAGCCCAGTTGGCTTGTGGCCGAGACAGCGTCCAGCTCGCCCGGACGTGTCGGGCAGCGAAGGAGGAGATTTTAGGGTTTGGGGTGGAATGATCCGGATTTTTGGGGAGGTGTTTAAATAGGCATAGAGGAGCTAGGAGAGTCAAATGAGGTGTAGTTTTCGCCCTACGATCGTGATCGAGCAGCGGAGAAACATGGAAGTGACTTAGATGGGTTATTGGGCTGTTTTGAAGGGGTGTTGGGCTGCAACAAAAGGCCTTCTTGAGAGTCGCGGTTAACCGTTGGAGTACCAAGCGAGCTCAAATGACCGAAACTTGACCGGTGGTCTGGGTGGTATACCAAGGCCACTAGACAAACCTCGGTCCATTTCGAGAAGGTTTAATACCCGCACGGAAAAAGCGTAAAAGGACGCCGGGGGAGATAGGAGTCTTGGGATTGCAAAAGCGGACAGCGGGAAAAATGCTGGAATCATGAGGCGAACACGTATGCAATCGATGCACATGATGACATAATAAAATGCATGACATGGACAAAATGCAAAAAGGAAAAGACCCAACCACGGAGGGAATATCATATATCAATGCGAAAATGGCAAGAGTTGGAGTTACAAATATGGAAAGTTACTTAGGGGTGTTACAATATGTCATCCATTCATTGGACGGAGGCGCCTATGATCGTCGACCGTGTACGATAGCGAAGGCCCATTCGGTGAAAAGGCGGACGTTTGACTTGGTCAAAAGGTAATGGGCTGGCCACGAAAGCACTATTAACGGCATGTTAGTATATAGCCCATTTACGACCCGCTAACTCACGGCCCATTACGGCCCTGGCGAATTAAGCCCGATGAATTCATCTGGGCCTTCAATATGATTCAGCCCGTTGTTACTTCGGCCCATGTATGGCCCATGATGTCTTCGGCCCATATGAGACCATTTGTAACTCTTGGCCCATTAACGGCTGTGGTGAATCGGCCCGCAATGAGCAGTGTACCTTTATACCCATTAACGACCCATTATTCCATTGGGCGTATCCAACCCGTGTTATCGATGACCCACAAGTATAGGGGATCTATCGTAGTCCTTTTGATAAGTAAAGTATCGAAACAACGAGGAAGCGGAAGGAAATGATAAGCGGTTTTCGACATGGTATTCTCATAAAGCTTTGAAATTATCGATGTGAGATAGTTTTATGATAAGGTAATTTATAACAGGTAACAAGTAATGAAAGTAAACAAGGTGCAACAAGGTGGCCCAATCCTTTTTGTAGCAAAGGAAAAGCCTGGACAAACTCTTATATAGAGAAAAGCGCTCCCGAGGACACATGGGAATTATCATCAAGCTAGTTTTCATCACGCTCATATGATTCGCGTTCGTTACTTTGATAATTTGGTATATGGGTGGACCGGTGCTTGGATGCTGCCCTTTATTGGACAAGCATCCCACTTATGATTAACCCCTATTGCAAGCATCCGCAACTACAAAAGAAGTATTAAGGTAAACCTAACCATAGCATGAAACATATGGATCCAAATCAGCCCCTTACGAAGGAACTCATAAACTAGGGTTTAAACACATCACTCTAGCAACCCATCATCTACTTATTACTTCCCAATGCCTTCCTCTAGGCCCAAACAATGGTGAAGTGTCATGTAGTCGACGTTCACATAACACCACTATAGGAAAGACAATATACATCTCATCAAAATATCGAACGTATACCAAATTCACATGACTACTTATAGCAAGACTTCTCCCATGTCCTCAGGAACAAACGTAACTACTCACAAATCATATTCATGTTCATGATCAGAGGGGTATTAATATGCATAATGGATCTGAATATATGATCTTCCACCAAATAAACCAACTAGCATCAACTACAAGGAGTAATCAACACTACTAGCAACCCACAGATACCAATTTGAGGCTTTGGGACAAAGATTGGATATAAGAGATGAACTAGGGTTTGAGAGGAGATGGTGATGGTGAAGATGTTGATGGAGGTTGACCCCTCCCGATGAGAGGCTCATTGGTGATGATGATGGCGATGATTTCCCCCTCCCGGAGGGAAGTTTCCCCGGTAGAACAGCTCTGCCGGAGCCCTAGATTGGTTCTGCCAAGGTTCCGCCTCGTGGCGGCAGAGTTTCTTCCCGAAAGCTTGCTTATGATTTTTCAGGTCAAAGACTTCATATAGTAGAAGATGGGCACGGAGGCTGCCGGAGGCCCATGAGGCGCCCCCGCAGGGGTAGGCGCGCCCCACCCTCGTGGCGGTGTGGGCCCCTCACGGTGGATTCTTTTGCCAGTATTTTGATTATTTCAAAAATGACTTCCGTGAAGTTTCAGGACTTTTGGAGCTGTCTTGAGAATAGGTCTCTAATATTTGCTCCTTTTCCATTGAGAATTCCAGTGCGGCATTCTCCCTCTTCGTGTAAACCTTGTAAAATAAGAGAATAGGCATAAGTATTGTGACATAACGTGTAATAAAAACCCATAATGCAATAAATATCGATATAAAAGCATGATGCAAAATGGACGTATCAACTCCCCCAAGCTTAGACCTCGCTTATCCTCAAGCGGAAGCCGATAACGATAAATATGTCCACATGTTTAGAGATAGAGGTGTCGATAAAATAAAATACGGACATGAATGCATCATGATCATTCTTATAACAGCAACATATATGGATATTGTCATATTGTTTTTTATGCTCAAGTAATAATCTATTCACAACGTCAAGTATGAAGCAGAAACTTCATTGAGAACCAACAAACTATAATCTCAGTCATTGAAGCAACTACAATTTATCATAACATCGGAAAGAGTCAATATAAGAGCTTTTCAGCAAGTCCACATACTCAACTATCATTTAGTCTTTCACAATTGCTAACACTCATGCAATACTTATGGGTATGGAGTTTTAATCGGACACAGAGAAAGATAGGGGCTTATAATGTTGCCTCCCAACCTTTTACCTCAAGGGTAATGTCAACAATAATAATTCATGCTAACTTACATCCAATTGGATATATATGTTAGGATCTTTCCAACACAATGTGCTTGCCAAAGGATAAAATGTAAAAAGGAAAGGTGAAGATCACCATGACTCTTGCATAAGGAATAAGACAAAAGTAAAAGATAGGCCCTTGAGGAGAAGCGAGAGGTTGTCATGCGCTTTCATGGTTGGATGCACGAAATCTTAATGCAAAAGAACGTCACTTTATATTGCCACTTGTGATATGGACCTTTATTATGTAGTCCGTCACTTATTTTCTCCACACTAATAAATCATACATATTTGGAGAGCAATTTTTATTGCATGCACCGATGACAACTTACTTGAAGGATCTTACTCAATCCATAGGTAGGTATGGTGGACTCTCATGGCAGAACTGGTTTTAAGGGTATTCGGGAGCACAAGTAGTATCTCTACTTGGTGTAAAGAATTTATCTAGCATGAGGGAAAAGCAAGCTCAACATGTTGGATGATCCATGACAATATACTTTATTTGGATAATAAGAAAACATAACCCATTATGTTGTCTTCCTTGTCCAACATCAACACTTTAACATGTCATATTTTAATGAGTGCTCACAATCATAAAATATGTCCAAGATAATATATTTATATGTGAAAACCTCTCTTTATTTATTACTTCCTATTAATTACAGCGATGACCAAAACTATTTTGTCAACTCTCAACAACTTTTATGCATCATACTCTTTATATGTGAAGTCATTACTCTCCATAAGATCAATATGATCTCTTTATTTATTTTATTCTTTCTCCTTCTTTTATTCCCTCAAGATCATAGAAAGATAATCAAGCCCTTGACTCAACACTAATCTTTATTATATATAGCTCACGGACTCGATTACGTAGAAGGGATCATAAGGCAAAACTCAAAACGAAATCATACTAAAACTTTATTCTACTAGATCAAGATATTACTAAAAGGATCGAACTAAGAAAAATAGTAAAGATAGGAGTGTGATGGTGATACGATACCGGGGCACCTCCCCCAAGCTTGGCAGTTGCCAAGGGGAGTGCTCATACCCATGTATTTATGTCTCCTTCCTCGGAAGTGGTGGTGATGGGGTTGTTGATGATGTAGGCTTGTCATCCATCTTCCAAGGCATAGGCTCACCATCATAGAAAGATGATCGAGTCTCCGGGATCCTTAAATCTGCAGCCAAACTCATCCTCTTGAATCTATATTCATACTCACAGTTTTGGTTTTGCAGGTCATAGATCTGGGCTTGGAGGTGCTCGATTTTCCTGTGAAGCTTGAAGATGGCCTCCCCAATGTCCTTGGCGTCCAGCTTGTGGTTGTTGGTGAACTCCGTGACCATCTCCTAACACTTGAAAACTTGTTGCTCCATTGCCTCGAGCCTTGTCTCCACGCTTCCGGTCCTCCTTGGTCCGTCAACATCGCGGATGTGCAACACCCCTCATGCATCTCAATGGTGCGAGGGTGTTGCAGCACTTCCATAAGTAGGGAGTTGATGACCTTCTTGAAGAACTTGTCCTTGGGGCACTTGGAGCGTCATGGCGATCTAGATCTGTCGGAAAAATAGCTCGAAACAAAAGCAGAGGATATTTGCGTGATCGGTGGTCAAAACCTTGAGGAGATTATATAATGAATTTTACCGACCAAAATAAGTATCGTGCAAGAAAATGGAGTCGGAGAGCACGGGAGGTGCCCACGAGGTAGAGGCGCGCCGAGGGGTAGGGTGCGCCCTCCACCCTTGTGGACGCCTCGTGTCCTTCCCAGACTACTTCTTATTTTCCTATTTTCTTAAATATTACAAAACGGAGAAAAATTGCCATTAGAAATGTTTTGGAGTCGGTTTACTTACCGTAGCACATACCTATTCCTTCTCGAAGTCTGAAGCATTCTAGAAAGTGTCCCTTATGTATTCCTCCGGGGTCACGGTTTCTATAACATTAGTTTCAATATTTATGGGATTACCTGAGATATAATGTTTGATTCTTTGACCGTTCACCACCTTCGGATTTGTGCCTTGAAGTTGTTGATTTTATGGCACGGAATGATAGAACTCCTCGATAACGTAAGGACCTTCCCATTTAGAGAAGTTTTCCTGCAAAAATCTTAAATGAGAGTTGAATAGTAACACATAATCACCTACATTAAACTCACGCTTTTGTATCCTTTTGTCATGCCATCCTTTGACTTTTCTTTAAACAGTTTGGCATTCTCATAGGCCTGGGTTCTCCATTCATCAAGTGAGCTAATGTCAAATAGCCTCTTTTCATCGGCAAGTTTGAAATCATAGTTGAGCTCTTTAATAGCCCAATATGCCTTATGTTCTAGTTCGAGAGGTAAGTGACATGCTTTTCCATAAACCATTTTATCTGGAGACATACCCATAGGATTTTTGTATGCAGTTCTATAGGCCCATAATGCATCATCAAGTTTCTTGGACCAATTATTTCTAGATCTATTAACAGTCTTTTGCAAAATTAATTTGAGCTCTCTATTACTCAATTCTACTTGACCACTAGACTGCGGGTGATAAGGAGATGCAATTCTATGATTAACATCATACTTAGCAAACATTTTACGAAAGGCACCATGAATAAAATGAGAACCACCATCAGTCATTAAATATCTAGGGACTCCAAACCTCGGTGTCGGTGTCAAAACCGGCGGATCTCGGGTAGGGGGTCCCGAACTATGCGTCTAAGGCGGATGGTAACAGGAGGCAAGGGACACAATGTTTACCCAGGTTCGGGCCCTCTCTATGGAGGTAATACCCTACTTCCTGCTTGATTGATCTTGATGAATATGAGTATTACAAGAGTTGATCTACCACGAGATCATAGAGGCTAAACCCTAGAAGCTAGCCTATGGTCCGATTGTTGTTGTCCTACGGACTAAACCCTCCGGTTTATATAGACACGGAGGGCTAGGGAATTACAGTCGGCTACAATAGAAGGAGATCTACATATCCATATCGCCAAGCTTGCCTTCCACGTCAAGAGAGTCCCATCCGGACACGAGGCGAAGTCTTCAATCTTTATCTTCATAGTCAACAGTCCGGCCAAAGGATATAGTCCGGCAGTCCGGATACCCCTAATCCGGGACTCCGTCGATAGCCCTAAACCAGGCTTCAATGGCGATGAGTCCGGCGTGCAGATTTTTGGAATTGCAAGCGGGTTCCTCCTCCGAATACTCCATAGAAGATCTTGAACACAAGGATAGTGTCGGCTCTGCAAAACAAGTTCCACATACCATCGTAGAGAATAATATTTCCACAAATCTAATCTGCGGCGTATTATAGCATGACATCACACCATGGCCGGTCATTATTCTAACCGTTTTTCGCAACCAGCGCCGCACATACCTTGAGGCGATTTCCTAAACGCGTCTTGTCGAAGCAGAGATCGTGTCCCTTATCCGGGATTCTCATCAATACGGACATGGGTAACCCAACGCGCCATCAATTACTGCGCTTGGGGATCAGCGAGTTTTACTAGGCAAGTGGGGGTGCATAGTTTAAATGCGCCTTTATAAAGGGATAAGGACCTCACCTCTTTCACCGCCTTCTTCTCTCTCGCATATCCATTCTTGCTTTTCGAGCTCAACGCCCAAGCTTGCACCTTTTCTCCTCAAACGCGTCAATCATGTCGGAGGCGGGAGGCAAGTGGATGAAATACTCCGTCACGGAGGAGGACATCGAAGCTGCGGGGGCGGATACTTGGCATGGATATCGCGCCGGCTGCCCGGCCTTGAGGTAGATCGTTCCTACCGGAACCTTACGAGAGGTAGTCTTCCTCACCCACTTCATCCGGACTGGGATTTCCTCTCCACCCATTCGTCCATGCCTCATGTTCTACTACGGGCTGGACTTCCATGACCTGGCCCGAACTTCATCCTCAACATCTCGGCATTTATCGTCGTGTCCGAGGCCTTCCTCCGCATCCAGCCCCACTTGGCATGTGGCTGAAGACCTTCAATGTCAAGCGAAGGTTGTAGGCGGCCAACAAGCGGAATCTTGGCGGCGCCATGGTGGGAAAAATGCCCAATGTCACATGGCTCGAGGGCTCCTATGTGGAGACCATAAAGGGGTGGCAATCGGGGTGGTTCTACATCACCGAGCATGTGACACCAGCCAGGTGGCGGCCCCAGAGTTCGATCTGGAATCCCCACGGCTCACCTCACGGAAAAGAAGGGCCTGTCTGGGGTAACTGGTAGAGCTGACGGACTCAGACCTGCATTAGGAACATGATGAGCAAGAAAATCAAGCTTGTCAACATGGTCGAGGTCATGCTCTTCCGTCGGATCCTCCCGTATCAACAACGGGTATTCAATATGTGGGAGTTCAACCCGGCCAAGCACCAGACGCTGCAGGAGCTTTTCGGCATGGCGCATAAGGATGTCAGAAGGTCTTTGTAAAGCGCCAGTACCTCCTCCCTTACCGAGGACCGTGGACTCGGCACAAGCGCCACACCAATCTGGTAGGTTTTACACATCATAAGATGTTTAGTTTCCTCGGTTTGATCATATCGGGGTCTAAGCCCTCATGCCTTTAGCAGGACCAGGTGGAGGCGGCCGGCGGATTGAATACCCGCCCCCTACTCGAAGATCCAGCGGGCGCTCTCCTAGCGGAGATGCAGACTCGGCACCTTACGAGTGCCCGCGAAAATGACCAAGAAGAAGGCCACGGGGACCCGGCAGGGTCTCCGGCGCAAGTTGTGTTGGACTCATCATCCGAACACTCAGGCGCACTCCTCCCCGACGGCGAGGAGGAAGAGAAAGTTCTCCCGATCGGGGAGACAAGAAAAGGAAGGCCGCCCCAACCGGGGAGGCGAAGAATCAAAGGAAGGACCCTCCTTCGGACTGCTCCACGACCGCCGCCATGCAATGACGACGAGTGGTTGCCGAGGACAAGCCCTGGTGAAGTCGTAAGTATCCGGATACCATAATAATTCTTGTTATATTTTATTACACTGCTTCTCATCACGCCGAACATGATTATGTAGTCTATCCTGAGCCCATATCGACGTATCTTCGTCGGATGGTTCTTTGGACCCGTCAGATATGAATAGTGATTCACTTCCGATAGCCTCCACCCCTCGCCCTACGGACAACGTCGAGGTGTTGTCTCCAAAGGCACCGAGCCGGGGGGAGGTAGTCCTGGGCGCCTCAAGCGACACTCTGGACCACAGGCGCAAAGAACAAGACTCCCATGGGCTCAGAGTTGGCCTCGATCGAACACCGCGCGGAACCTCCGGTGGTTCCGGATTACATCGGCGACCCTTTGTGAAGAGGGCAAGCCACCGTGCAGTGACCTCTGTCCATCCGAGGCCTTTGGACAACTTCTTTGGAAGCTGCAAGGCGCTTCCATCGATGAAAAACACTGCACTATCATGAGTGCCGTGAAGGAGAAGGTTGAGTCTGCCAAAGCGGACTAAGCTGAAGCTTCGCTTGACCTCCTAACAGAGCTTTGAGGTAAGTAATTAAATTATAGGAAATATAACGCCTACAGACGGTAGCCCGATGCTCTGTTTGGCGTTATGAAAAAAGCCGAATAGAGGATCGAATAATAGTCGCATGAGTCTAATTATAGTATGTCTATGTGAATCTGCGGGCTTCCTGCTGTCATTGCCGCTTTATCTGCGGAGGTTGCCCTTTCTGCGGGACTGGAGGCGATCAAGGAAGAGCTCGGCCTTGCCAAGAGGCAGCTCGAGGAGAACAAAGGTAAGCAATACCTTGTCAATATGAAAAAAAAAAAGATTTGGTTGCAGGATAATAGGATCATCATGAATTTTGCGGGGGCCACGACCGAAGTGGTGACCCTCAAGAAGAAGCTGTCAGGAGCCCGGCTCATGGCCAAAGGCGCCTTGAGCAAGAAAGACATGAAGCCGGGTAGGTGAGGTGCAGCAAGAGCTCGGTGCTCATCAAAAGCATGAGTCCTGGAGCTTGGCTGGAGAGCAGCAGTCTGAGCTTTCCAGGCCCTCGAAAGTGCAAAAATTCCAAGGCGAAGCCCATAAGGCCCTCCGGGAAGTTGAGCGGTGAAGAAGATAGCGGTGGGTAAGGCATTCATTATGCAAAGTAGGTATCTGAAAAAAATCCTTTTACTTACCCGAGTTCGGAGCTCTCGGGAGCATTCACAGTTGCCCGTAGTGTGTCTAACGCTGCGGAGTTCTACAGACCAGGAGGAAGCTCGGCGGAGAAGTTGTTCTGGTCTTAGTATCTTTGGGACCGAACACCCGATGCCGTGGCGACCAGCTGAAGCAAGCTGGTCGAGCTCCACAAAAGGCGGCGAATAGGCCATGAGGGGCCTTATAGTCCGGATGTGATGCAGCGTCTCCCTACCCAACAGCTACTTGGCTGGTGGCGGCTCGTAGATGCCTGCCACGGCTAGAAGTCATCAAGCGATCCGTCTGCATCGAAGGTGCGCGTGGGGCTCTTGCCCGTACAAAGGTGCCTTGGGTGAAGATGGGCCGAAAAACTAGTGAAGGAGGGGCGCCCGCAGAACAGAAACATCGCCACCCGAAATGTATTATGAAAGTGTCTGAAGGGTGCCGTCTTGTGGCGGACAAATGTACCAAAGATGTAGTCTTTGAATGAACTTGCTCATGTGATCCTTGTGTTTATGAAAACTAGTTCATGTTAGTTATGCAGCGGTTTTGTATTTAAAATATCACCTTATAATGCGGCCATTTATAAATTACGAGAGTTGCTAGTGGTAAAACTACCCCCATGCAACTAGTGTTGGGCGTTTGGGATGAATCTGAGCACTCTTTTTCCCATTCTTGGGTCCTTGAGGGAGGTGTTTAGCATAGCGACCATGCAATCGAACTATAATGCTTTCTCGCTCTCCTTAGCCATAGAAGTCTACAATTTTATATTTTGGCGAAGCCCCTAGTCTTGAAGAAAGCCAAATTTGAGGCGCTATACTGCGCCTAAGCGGACGAGGCCGGCTCCTGCCCAGCGAAAAAAGTCTTTAGGGACTTTAGACCTCTCGAAGCGACCAGCTCTCGCCTCATCATAATGATCAGTTTAGCTTTCTCTCTTGAGGTGCTCGGCCATAAGAACCGGGCACAATCGCAGTAGTTCTCCAGTCTACCTTAGTCGATATAGCGGGCGTAAGGTACCAAAACATAGGGCAGACAAACCCAACTATTGACCCAAGACATGATTGAGACTGATGCATATAATGCTATAAGTTCGGGGTGCCGCACTGTCAAAAGTGTTCGGACTTCTCACGCCGAATTATGGGGTATACGGAAGCCCCCAGCGTATTTGCCGTACCATAGTGTACTGGTGCTGATTGTCATAGATAAGCATATATATGAAAGAATATAGAATGCAATAATAGACTAGTAGTATGCATTGTTTATTTAAGAGATGCTTAAAGCATAATGATACAAATGGTGCGGTAAGCAAACAATAGGACTATTTGACATGTCCCATCCAAGGGCAAGATGCGGACTGGTATCTTAAAATAGGTATTTAGCTCGTTATCAGAGACCACCCAGGGATTCCGTTTATGCTGCGTAGCTTCCTGCCTCCTTGGGTGTTGTATCATGTGTCCGGCTACCGTCTTTGCGGACAAGGCTTCAGTAGAGTCTGAAAGAGAGAGAGTGATGAAGGTAGTAAGCCCCTAGTGCGGTTAAACCGCATTGTGGGGAACCAGCAGTGATCGTGCCCGCCTATACCCATGGTATTTTCAATGCGTAATTATGCAGCGTGGGGCGGACTTTGCCGTTGTACTAAGACTAGGCGGGGCGGTGCTAAGCGAGCTACGAGCATGCCGGCGATCTGTTGCGAGTTATTCGGATCGCTTGATGGTGTGCGGGGCTTGATCGCGAACTTGTCGATTGCCTCAAAAGGCTGCTTTGTGCTTACGCGAGGGCGCGGTGTGCTCCTCCGTGCGGAGTGGCGTTCTGTGTTTCCATTGGTGTGATGACCCCCTAGGTCCTGGCATCTTGAGCTTGAGGTATCGTAATGCGATTACCGCATTGAATCTTCAAATGCAGTGCGCCCGGCGATCGCGTGATAGCCGCTGCGGAGCAGGGCGATATCGAAGATTAGCTCCTCGCCCGGAAGTTATCCGGAGATCCGAAGACCACTTCGGTGTGATTGAGCCCGTACAATGGGCCTCTACACCTGGAATAACGCCTTTAAAGGTCCTTTTGGTGGGTTTGATCCTCGAGGGTCTATACCCATTTTACTGCTGTATCACAGTAAAGCAGGTTCAGGCTCTTGCCGCCGTCCATAAGGACTCGGTGAGGTGATATCCGTCAATGATTGGGTCTAGGACCAATGCGGCAGATCGGCTATAGCGGATACTGGTGGGGTGGTCCCTACGATCAAATGTGATCGGACAAGAGGACCATGGGTTGAACTTTGGGGCGACGGGCTCCATCGCGTATACGTCCCTTAGTGCACGTTTCCGTTCCCTTTTGGGGATATGGGTTGCATATATCATGTTTACTGTCCTCACTTGTGGGGGGAACCTCTTCTGTCTTCCCGTGTTCGGCGGCCGGGGCTCCTCCTCGTCATCGCTATACAGCCCCTTGTCCTTGTCTTGACATTGCCGACCTGCTTGAACACCAACATTCTCTGTTGGTGTGATTGGCTCGCTGCTCGAGTGCCGTATATTTGACATGAGCAATCGAGTATGCGGTCCAAACTGGACGGGCCCGGAGTACTTCTTTTGAATGGCTTTTTCCGCTGACCGGATTTAGAGCCTCTAAATCCGGCATTGACTACAATGCCCTCGGTGTTATCACCGTTGCTGCGGCGCTTGTGTTTGCTGCGACGTGACCTGTCATTGCTGTCCTTGGTATCCGAAGTGGCCAAGGTTCCTTGATATGTTATTGCTACGAGCCAGCCAGCTATCCTCTCCCGCGCAAAAGCGGGTCATGAGTGTCGTGAGGGCTGCCATTGATTTCGGCTTTTCCTGACCGAGGTGTGATGACCCACAAGTATAGGGGATCTATCGTAGTCCTTTCGATAAGTAAGAGTGTCGAACCCAACAAGGAGCAGAAGGAAATGATAAGCGGTTTTCAGCAAGGTATTCTCTGCAAGTACTGAAATAAGTGGTAACAAATAGTTTTGTGATAAGGTAAATTGTAACGAGCAACAAGTAACAAGAGTAAATAAAGTGCAGCAAGGTGGCCCAATCCTTTTTGTAGCAAAGGACAAGCCTGGACAAACTCTTATAATAGGAAAAGCACTCCCGAGGACACGTGGGAATATCGTCAAGCTAGTTTTCATCATGTTCATATGATTCGCGTTCGGTACTTTGATAATTTGATATGTGGGTGGACCGGTGCTTGGGTGCTGTTCTTACTTGAACAAGCATCCCACTTATGATTAACCTCTATTGCAAGCATCCGCAACTACAACAAAAGTATTAAGGTAAACCTAACCATAGCATGAAACATATGGATCCAAATCAGCCCTTACGAAACAGCGCATAAACTAGGGTTTAAGCTTACATCACTCTAGCAACCCATCATCTACTTATTACTTCCCAATGCCTTCCTCTAGGCCCAAATAATGGTGAAGTGTTATGTACTCGGCGTTCACATAACACCACTAGAGGCTAGACAACATACATCTCATCAAAATATCGAGCGAATACCAAATTCACATGACTACTAATAGCAAGACTTCTCCCTTGTCCCCAGGAACAAATGTAACTACTCACAAAGCATATTCATGTTCATAATCAGAGGGTAATAATATGCATAAAGGATCTGAACATATGATCTTCCACCAAATAAACCAACTAGCATCAACTACAAGGAGTAATCAACACTACTAGCAACCTACTAGCACCAATCCGGACTTGGAGACAAGAATTGGATACAAGAGATGAACTAGGGTTTGGAGATGAGATGGTGCTGGTGAAGATGTTGATGGAGATTGCCCTCTCCCGATGAGAGGGCTGGTGATGATGATGGTGATGATTTCCCCCTCCGGAGAAGTGTCCCAGCCGAACAGCTCTGCGGAGCCCTAGATTGGTTCCGCCTCGTGGCGGCGGAGTTTCGTCCGGAAGGTTGCTTCTGATTTTTTCTCATGGAAAGACTTCATATAGGAGAAGATGGGCGTGGGAGAGCCACCGGGGGCCCATGAGGTATGGGGCGCGCCCGAGGCGCCCCACCCTCGTGAGCAGGTGTGGGCCCCTGGCCTTCATCTTTAGCGACGATTTTTCTTTATTTATTTTAAGATATTCCGTGGAGTTTCAGGACTTTTGGAGTTCTTGAGAATAGGTCTCAATATTTTCCTTTTCAACCCGAATTCCAGTGCGGCATTCTCCTCTTCATATAAACCTTGTAAAATAAGAGAATAGCCATAAGTATTGTGACATAACGTGAAATAACAGCCAATAATGCAATAAATATCGATATAAAAGCATGATGCAAAATGGACGTATCAACTCCCCCAAGCTTAGACCTCGCTTGTCCTTAAGCGAAAAGCCGATAACAATAACTATGTCCTCATGTTTAGAGGTAGAGGCGTCGATAAAAATAAAATACGGACATGAAGGCATCACGATTGTTCTCATAACAGCAACATATATAGATTTTATCATATGATTACTTATGTTCAAGTGATGATCTTTTCATAATGCAAAAGTATGAATCAGAAATCTTATTGAGCACCAGCAAATTATAACCTCAGTCATTGAAACAATTGCAATTTATCATAACATCGGAAAGAGTCTATGTCAGAGCTTAAAAGCAAGTCCACATACTCAACTATCATTTAGTCCTTCATAATTGCTAGCACTCACGCAATACTTGTAGTTCACGGAGAATGATAGGGGCTTATAGTTTTGCCCCAACCTTTTACCTCAAAGGTAATGTCAACAATAATAATTCATGCCCCCTACATCCAATTAGATATATATCATGTTCTTTCCAACATCTGGGCTTGCCAAAGGATAAAATGAAAAAGGAAAGGTGATGATCACCGTGACTCTTGCATAAGGTAGTGGATAATAGTAAAAGATAGGCCCTTAGCGAGAGAGAAGCGAGAGGTTGCCATGCACTTTTATGGTTGGATGCACAAAATCTCAATGCGAAAAACGTCACTTTATATTGCCTTGTGATATGAACCTTTATTATGCAGTCTGTCGCTTTTATTTCTTCCATATCACAAGATCGTATAAAGCTTATTTCTCCCACCAATCAATCATACATATTTAGAGAGCAATTTTTATTGCTTTGCACCGATGACAACTTACTTGAAGGATCTTACTCAATCCATAGGTAGATATGGTGGAATCTCATGGCTAAACTGGTTTAAGGGTATTTGGAAGCACAAGTAGTATCTCTACTTGGTGCTGAGAATTTAGCTAACATGAGGGAAAGGCAAGCTCAACATGTTAGAGGATCCATGACAACATACTTTATCTCAGATATAAGAAAACATAACTCATTATGTTGTCTTCCTTGTCCAACATCAACTCTTTAGCATGTCATATTTTAATGAGTGCTCCCAATCATAAAAGATGTCAATGATAATATATCTATATGTGAAACCTCTCTTTCCTTATTACTTCCTATTAATTGCAACGATGACCAAAGTTATATTTGCCAACTCCCAACAACTTTTAATCATCATACTCTTTCTATGTGAAGTCACTACTCTCAATAAGATCAATATGAACTCTTTGTTTCTTTTTCTTCTTTTTCTTCTTTCTTTCTTTTGTTCACCCAAGATCATGGAAAAACAATCAAGCCCTTGACTCAACACTAAACTTTATTATATATATAGCTCACGGACTTGATTTCCTAGAGGGATCATAAAGCAAAACTCAAAACTAGATCATGCCATAACTTTATTCTACTAAATCAAGATACTACTAATAGGATCGAACTAAGAAAAACAGTAAAGATAGGAGTTGTGATGGTGATACGATGCAGGGCACCTCCCCAAGCTTGGCGGTTGCCAAGGGAGTGCCATACCCATGTGGTTATGTCTCCTTTCTTTGGTGAAGAAGGTGGCGGAGGTGACGGATAGTCGCACATCGGCGTAAGAGGTCCTCCAACTTGCGGATAATGCCCTTGAGTGCAACAATATGCTACTTCAACAAAATATTTTCACTTGTGAGATACTTGTTTTGAATCTGAGCTAACTCAATCATCTTGAAAGCTTGATTTCTGTTGGGGTGAAAGTTGTGATCAAGTTGGAGGTGTCTTCATTCTTAGGAGCTTGGTCCTCCGTAGCCTTCTTGGTCCTTTCATCCTTGTTGATCTCCATGGGTTCTTCCCTCTTCAGCTCTGTCTTCATTAGCCAAGCATCTTTGTCACCATTGCCGGAGGAGGGGCGACATGATGCACAGCCTTGACAATCGACAAAAACAGCTCGAAACAAGAACGAGAGGATAATTGCGTGATCTGAGTCAAAACCTTTGGGAGAATATATAATGAATTTTACCGACCAAAATACGTATCGTGCAAGAAAGCGAGTCCGGAGGGCACAGGGGTGCTCACGAGGTAGAGGCGCGCCCGGGGGTAGGAGGCGCCCACCACCCTCGTGGGGCCTCGTGTCCTTCCAGACTGCCACTTATTTTCTATTTTCTAAATAATCCAAAATGGAAATATTGCCTTAAAAATTGTTTTGGAGTCGGTTTACTTACCGTACCACATACCTATTCCTTTTGGATGCAAAGCAGTGCAGAAAGTGTCCTTATGTATTCCTCCGGGTTACGGTTTCAATAATATTGGTTTCAACATTTATGGGGTTACCTGAGATATAATGTTTGATTCTTTGACCGTATACCACCTTGGTTTGTACCTTGAAGTTGTTGATTTTTATGGCACGGGCGATAGACCTCCTCGATAACATGGGGACCTTCCCATTTAGAGAAGTTTTCTGCAAAAATCTTAAGCGAGAGTTGTATAGCAATACATAATCACCTACATTAAACTCACGCTTTTGTATCCTTTTGTTATGCCATCTTTTAACTTTTCTTTAAACAACTTAGCATTTTCATAAGCTTGGGTTCTCCATTCATCAAGTGAGCTAATATCAAATAACCTTTTCTCACGGCAAGTTTGAAATCATAGTTGAGCTCTTTAATAGCCCAATATGCCTTATGTTCTAGTTAGAGAGGTAAGTGACATGCTTTTCCATAAACCATTTTATCGGAAACATACCCATAGGATTCTTATATGCAGTTCTATAGGCCCATAATGCATCATCAAGTTTCTTAGACCAATTCTTTCTAGACCTATTAACAGTCTTTTGCAAAATTAATTTGAGCTCTCTATTACTCAATTCTACTTGACCACTAGGCTGTGGGTGATATGGAGATGCAATTCTATGATTAACGTCATATTTAGCAAGCATTTACGGAAAGCACCATGAATAAAGTGTGAACCACCATCAGTCATTAAATATCTAGGGACTCAAACCTCGGAAAAATAACTTCCTTAAGCATTTTAATAGAAGTGTTATGATCAGCACTACTAGTTGGAATAGCTTCGCCCACTTAATAACGTAATCAACAACCAAAATATGTGTATATCCATTAGAGGCAGGAAAAGGTCCCATATAATCAAAGCCCCAAACATCAAATGGTTCAATAACAAGTGAATCATTCATAGGCATTCTTGGCGTCTACTAATATTACCAATTCTTTGACATTCATCACAAGACAAAAAAAAATCTTACGGGCATCCTTGAAGAGAGTAGGCCAATAAAAACCAGATTGCAATACCTTATGTGCAGTTCTATCTCCAGCGTGGTGTCCTCCATAAGCTTGAATTGGCACTTGCGTAGGATTTGTTCCTGTTCATGCTCGGTACACAGCGTCTAAGAACATGATCTACTCCTTCTTTATAAAGATGTGGGTCATCCCAAAGTAATGTCTCAAATCACAGAATTTTTTTTCTTTTGTTGGTATGTGAAGCTAGGTGGTATAAATTTAGCAACAATATAATTAGCATAATCAGCATACCATGGAGTGCTACGAGAGTGCTTATGACATTTAGTTGTTCATCGGAAAGCTATCATCAATAGGTAGTGGGTCATCAAGAACATTCTCTAACCTAGATAAGTTATGCGCAGCGGGGTTCTCAGCTCCTTTTCTATCAACAATATGCAAATCAAATTCTTGCAGTGGAGAACCCATCTAATAAGTCTAGGTTTTGCATCTTTCTTTTCCATAAGATATTTAATAGCAGCATGATCGGTGTGAATAGTTACTTTAGAATCAACAATATAGGGTCTGAATTTATCACAAGCAAATACAAGCTGCTAAAAGTTCCTTTTCGGTAGTAGCATAATTTCTTTGAGCATTGTCTAGAGTCTTTCTAGCATAATGGATAACACTTAATTTCTTATCAACTCTTTGCCCTAGAACAACACCTACAACATAATCACTAGCATCACACATAATTTCAAAGGTAAATTCAATCGGTGGCTGAACAACAGGTGCATAGACTAATGCTTTCTTAAGTATTTCAAATGCTTCTACACAATCATCATCAAAGACAAATGGTACATCTTTACGTAATAAATTAGTGAGAGGCGAGAAATTTTGAGAAATCCTTAATCAACCTCCTATAAAATCCAGCGTGACCAAGGAAACTTCTTATACCTTTGATGTCCTTGGGACATGTCATCTTTTCAATAGCATCAACCTTGGCTTTATCAACTTCAATACATCTTTCGAAACTTTGTGCCCCAAGACAATACCTTCATTAACCATTGAGGAGTCACGGATTAGGGGGTGTGCGGATAGCGGATTATGACCTTTGGCGGACTCACTGGACTATGAAGATACAAGATTGAAGACTTACGTCCGTGTGCGGATGGGACTTTCCTTGGCGTGGAAGGCAAGCTTGGCGATACGGATATGTAGATCTCCTACCATTGTAACCGACTACGTGTAACCCTAACCCTCTTGGTGCCTATATAAAGCGGAGGTTTTAGTCCAATGGGGCGAACAAAATCATACCATAGGCTAGCTTCTAGGGTTTAGCCTCTCTGATTTCGTGGTAGATCTACTCTTGTACTACCCATATCATCAATATTAATCAAGTAGGAGTAGGGTTTTACCTCCGGAGAGGCCCGAACACAGGTAAAAACACCATGTCCCTTGTCTCCTGTTACCATCCGCCTAGGCGCACAGATTCGGGACCCCCTACCGAGATCCGCGGTTTGACACCGACATTGGTGCTTTCATTGAGAGTTCTCTGTATGCGTCATCTTTAGGCCCGATGGCTCCTCCGATCATCAACGACGATCGCGCTCGGGTGAGACTTTTCTCCTCGGACAGATCTTACGTATTCAGCGGCTTTACTGCTGCGGGCAATTAAACAGCCATCTGGAGCAGATTAAGCTTCGCCCCAGCCACCAGGTAAGATTTGGAAGTTTGAACTACGGTGGCGTCGCGGAGACTTGATCTTGACGGGTTGAGCCATAATAGCGCGCCGCCTTATCACGAGGGCATGATCTAGCTCTGCGGCTGAGCGAGTGTCACGGAAGACCGCACCGATGTCGCTCCGACCTTTAGCTCGGAGCTGGTATGTCGTCGAGGCGGGTGGCTGGACACCGCCTCGGGGCTCTGATCTCTCGGTGATTGAGCCGTACACCTACCGTCGCTGCGAAGCTTCGTGACTCAAGGTGCGGACTCCTCTCCGGACTCCGAGCCTTCGCGCCCCGCCAATCGAATCCGATTGGGCGCCGATCATGGAATTCACTTCGCGGACATCTTTATTTTCGCCCTTTGGCGACATCTGGTCACTAAAGTCTCTCTCTTTATCGGAGAGCCTGGCGGATTATGGTCGGGAAGGTTGGGATCTGAGACGGCGAAGAAATTCAAAGCCACCCACCACCCCCGTATGCCGCTATCGATGATTTAGCCGACATGCTCGACTTCGACTCGAAGACGCCAGCGGTATGGGCGGCGATGCAGGAGGCGACCAGAACCAGCGCCCACGAGGCGCTGGAAACCACCTAAGTCATCGACATATACATGGTGGACATCCCAAAAGATGGGAATGGCGATGGAACAGCGGAGGATGACCCCTCAAGAAACAGCTAGCGTCGGCATCAGCGGCGCCGCTCTAAATCCGCCACGGCAAAGCGGTGATTCCGGCACGGAGACAATAACACCGGACGGTGCGAAGACAACCCCTCGGCAGGATTCAGCGCGGGAGGATGGAGAAGCCAGCCCTCATGAGAGAGGCGGCAAAAAAGAGGTGAAGGGCGATAATTACATGCCTCCCTCCGAAGATGAGGCAAGCCTTGGCGACGATGAATTCGTCATGCCGAGGATCTCGTCGAACAAGGCGTTTCAACAGCAGGCTTATGGCCCGACAAGCAGCCTCAAGAAAAAAGCAGCAACATCTTAGAGCTGACCAAGACTTGCTAGGCGACGGATGGGTGAAGTCCTTGCGGCGAAAGTATGAACTCGGCGCCCTCAAAACTACCCAAAGCGAAGGCTGCTACCCGATTAGAGGAGGAAGCACCCAAACCTACATCACCAGCGCGCATGATACGGCTGACCCGGCCACCTCGTAGCCACGGCGAAGAGCCTCTCGGCCCTCAACTCAAGCCGCACCCGGCGCCGCTCAAAAAAATACCAAAGGCGGGAAATCGCCGGACACTGCAAGATATATTGGAGGACAAGGCAAGGCAAACAAGATCGATCTACAGATTGCGTGGGCGCCCACGACACGTGGCGTTAATCGTCACGCCGGATATAACAACTCGGGCGGGCGAACCACGATGAACAAAGCTCATTTGAGCTGTGTCATGATATAATATCTGAGCGCGCACACCTACTATGTTTCACGAGATGAAGTGATGGATCATCAAATCCCTGAGGGTTTCAAACCCGTAAACATTGAATCATACGATGGCACAACAGATCCTGCGGTTTGGATCGAGGACTATCTCCTTCACATCCACATGGCCCTTGGTGATGATCTACACACCATCAAATACCTCCCACTCAAGCAAGGACCAGCCCGGCATTGGCTTAACAGCTTGCCGGCCGAGAGTCAATTGGTTGGTGGGAAGACACGGAAACCGCATTCCTCGACAATTTCCAGGGCACATATGCGACCACCGGCGCCGATGACCTAAGCCACATAATTCAGCAGCGGAGGAATCAGCGAACAATTTGGACCACGGTTCCTAACCGAGAAAAATCAAATCGTCGACTGTCCGGATCTGAGGCCCTTACAGCCTTCAAACACAACATCCATGACGAGTGGCTTGCGGCACCTAGGGCAGGAAAAGCGAAATCCATGGAAGCCCTCACAACACTCATGACCGCTTTTTACTTTGGAGAGGACAGCTGGCTAGCTCGTAGTAACAACATGACCAAGAGCCACAGTAATTGGATACCAAGGACAGCAATGGCGGTCGTCACAACAAGCACAAAGCGCCACATTAACAGCGATAATCTTTGAGGATCTGGCGATCAATGCGGATTCGAGCTCTAAACCGGTCAGTGGAAAAAGCCATTTAAAGAAATACTCAGGCCCGTCAATTTTGACGAATGCTTTCGATCGCTCGTGGCGGATACGGCACCCCGAAAAACCGAGCAACCACACAACAGGAATTGTTGGGTGTTCAAGCAAGCAGGAAAGTTAAATGCGAAAACAATGACAAGGGGCTTCATAGCGATGGCGAGGAGGAGCCCGGCATGAACAATAGAGGACGAAGGTCTTCCCGCCACAAGTGCGGACGGTGAGCATGATATCATAACCCACATACCCAAAGGGAGGAGCGTGCACTAAAGGGATGTATATGCGATGGAGTCGATCGCCCCAAAGTTCAACTTGTGGTCTTCTGCCCGATCACTTTTGATCGAAGGACCACCCACTAACATCCGCCATGGCGGATTTGCATGATGGTTCTAGACCCAATCATTGACGGGTTACACCTCACTAGAGTCCTAATGGATGGCGGCGGCTTGAACCTGCTTTATCGAGGATCGATGTGCAAAATGGGCATAGACCCATCAAAGATTAAACCCACGAAGGCGACCTTTAAAGGCGTCATACCAGTGTAGAGGCCAAGCTATGCAGGCTCGATTACACTTGAAGTGGTCTTGGATCCCGGATAACTTCGAAGCGAGAGTTAATCTTTGACATAGTCCCGTTCCATGGCGGCTATCACGCCTTTGCTTTCGAGACGAACCGCATTGCAAAGTTCAATGCGGTGCCGCACTACGCATATATCAAGCTCAAGATGCCAGGTCCTCGAGGAGTCATTACGGCAATGGAAACACGAGCAGCTCTCTCGGACGGAGGAGCATCTGGCTGACCCTCGTGGCGGAAGTACAAAGCAGCCTCTTAAGGCAATTCTCGAGTCCGGCTATTAAATGTCCGGACACCGTCGGCGCCGGAGTAACCTACAACAAGACCACAGCACGTTCGAGCACGCGCAGCAATCGGCCCAAACCCCACCCTCGTGAAATTGCGAAACTAGTATTACAGCGTACATAATTACGCTTTGGAAATACCATGGGCATAGGGGAGGAGCACGACCACGGCATGCCAGAATGCGGCTCAACCGCACCGGGGGCTCCGAATGTGTCATTCTTTTCTTTTCTTCTTTCTTTTTACTTTCGGGACTTCGTTCTCCACGAAGCCCTGTCCCGCGATAGAATCACCGAACACTGCGATGCAACAGCCGAGGAAGCGAACTACGTCGAGTGTCGGGTGGTCTCTATTCTGAGCAGTATACCTGTTTTACATACCATCCATAGCTTACCCTAGAGGACATGTTAAAAGTCCGTCCCTTGCTTATTGCACTATTTGTATCGTTCTGCTCTTACTGCAGCCCTTTTGAATAAACAATACATAGCTACTGCCTAATATTGAATTCCTTTTTTCTATATATATATATGTTCAGTTATGACATTGTGCAACCGTACACTTTAGTACAGAGCAATACACCAGGGCTTGTACCCCACAATATGGTGTGATAAGTCGAACACTTTCACAAGTCGGCACCCGAACTTATAGCATTATATGCATCGGCTCTGAATCATGTCTTGGGTCAATAGTTGGGTTTGCCCGGCTCCCATGTTTTGGTACCTTATGTTCCGTTATATCGGCTAAGGTAGCTGGGAGAACCACTGCGATTGTGCCCTGGTTGAGCTAGGTTAAGCACCTCGGTGGAAAGCTAAAACTGACCCGTCATGATAGAGGCGAGGCGATCGCTGTTCGAGAGGTTTCGAGTCCCTAAAGACTTATGCCGCTTAGGCGAGTCGGCATTGTCCGGCCTTGGCGTGGATAGCGCCCGAAATCGGTCTTCGAATACCGGGGCTTCAGCGAAATTTAAAATTATAGAATTCTATGGCTAAGTGAGTGTTCAAGCATTATAGTCCGGTTGCCTTGTTACGTTCGTTGGCGCCTCCTCGAAGGACAAGAATGGGAACAAAGCGCTCAAGTTTATCCGAACACCCGGCACTTTTCGTGGCATGGGGGCTGAAGCCGACGACTCGCCATCTCTCAAATTTAATACTGCGACCGCGCTGAAGGTAATATTTTAAATTCAAAAGTGTTGCTTAAGCGCATATGAACAAGTTTTCAGCGTCTGGGATAACAAATGCAAGTCTACTAAAAATTACATCTTTGGAGCATTCACCGCTATAAAGGCGGGCACCCTTGAGGACACCCTCATAATACATTCTGGCTTGCGATGCTCCTTACCCGGTGGTGGTCCGTCCGTCACAAGCTTCTCGGCGTCCATCTTGCCCAGTGCACCTTAGCGGGCAAGGGCCCTGAGCACCTTCGATGCAGACGGGCTGCTTGGCGACTTCAACTCATGGACAGGCGTCCACCGGCCGCCTCACCGGCCGAAGTAGCTCCCGAGCATGGCTTCCTAGGCCACAACCGAACTATGAGGCCTGCATGGCCTGTTCGGCCACCTTATGGAGCTCGACCAGCTGCTTCAGCCCTGGTAAGCAAAAGGCACCGGGTGTCCGGCCTCGGCATCTGAGACCAGAACACCTTCTCTGTCGAGCTTCCCTCCTCGGCTCGGTGGAATCGGCAGACATCGGACACTGCTGAGGCAGATCTACGAATTCTCTGGAGAGCTCGGTTAGGGTAAGTACAGATAATTCACTTTCACATGCTAGCTTTGCATAAAGAATGCCTTACCGCGCTATCTTCTTCATCGCCTCAATTTCTGGAGGGCTTTTTGGGCCCGGCCTTAGCGGCTTTGGCGCTCTCAAGGGTCGGCGAGCTCGGACTCTGAGTCTTTGAGTCACGCTCAAACTCGTGTTTTTCCACGAGCACAGAGGCTCTTGCACCTCCGCCACCAGCGCTTCCACCTTCTCTCGCTCGGTGCACTCCGGCGCATTGCTTTGGCCTTGGACACGGCTTCCTTGAGTGCGCCACCTCGTTCGTGGCCCTACGGTATTCATGTTATTCCTGTCATTTTTGCAACCACATATTTTAAATACTCCCATAAGGTATTACTTACCTTCCTTGTCCTCGAGCTGCTTTTTGGCAAGGCCGATCTAGTACTCGGACCGCTCGAGGCTGCTTCAATGCATCAACATCCATGATCGGTCTGGCGGAGGTCGGCAACAGCTGCACTGCATTCCCATATTGACATACTTATGTTAGACTCCTGCATATATCTTTTAGATCCTCAGTTCGGCTTTTTCTTTCGAACAACAAACTGAGCATCGAGGGCTCTGTCTATCACGGTAATATTTTTACATATCTTAAATACATACCTCAAAGCCTGTTAGAAGGCTGCACGAACTTCATCAGCCGCTCTTGGCGGATTGAACTTCTGGATCACCACACTCCTGCGGTGCGGTGCTCCTCGTCGATGGAAGCTTGGTTAAGCGCCTCCATCAAATTATCCGGTGCCTCCGGTTGGGCGGAGAGTCACCGGCGTCGCAATCTTGCCCTTCTTACGAAGGGGTCGCTGCCGGACTCGGAACCAGAAGGTTCGATGCGAGTCGACACGCAGGCGGACTTAAAGCCCTTGAGGTTTTATCCCTGCGCCCGTAGTCGGAGGTCGCCTTGCAGCGCCTCGGGGCCACCTCCTCTGGCTGGGCCTTTGGGACTCCACCTCGGTGTCATCGGCGGGCGGGAGGAGGCGGTCGGAAGTGAGTGCTATTCATCTAATGAATCGAGGAGCCGCTCGTCGGGCGTCGAGCCGTCCTTGGGCGGGCTGCATGGTTATATTCAGCGTTAGAAGATGTTGTGCGACAAATGGAGCGCCATGAGTTATTCGGTGTCCGGACACTTACGATTTCGCCGAGGCTTGGTCCTCGGTGGCCCTCCTCTTCGCCGTCGTCGGCGTTGGTGGTGTAGTCCGGAGGAAGGGTCCTTCCCTTCTTGGACCCTCCGGCCTCCCAGTTAGGCGGCCTTCCTTTTATTCTCTCCCCTGGGGAGGCCTCTTCCTCCTCCTCGTCTTGGCGGGAGGTTAGCCTCGAGTCATCGGACGATGAGTCCGACAACACTGGCGCGGGAACTCCTTGAGTTCTCGTGGCCTTCTTCTTGGCCTTCTTCTCGGCACCACGTAAGGTGCGGAACCAACAACCCGTCAATCGGGCGTCCGCTGGAGTCTTCGGCAAGGGGCGGACATTCAACTTTGTCCGGACGTCTTCGCCATCTGTCAAAGTGAGGGTTTTAGATCCGCATAGAGTCAAACTATGAAAAAGAGTCCGTAAAGGGTAAAATAGCTTACCTCGCTGGCTTGATGCATGAGCTAAATCGCGATCTTTGGTAGAGGATGCGGGAGCCTCGGCGCCCTTGTACAGCACCTTCCAGGCATCTTCATACGTAGTGTCGAAGAGCCAGCTCAAGGTTGGTGTTGTGCGGATCAAACTCCACAAGTTGAAGGCCCGTTCTTTGGCATGGGATGATCCGGCGGATGAGCATAACACTGGACTCGTTGACAAGCTTGAGCTTCTTGTCCACCAGGTTTGAGGCGCAGGTTTGGAGTCGGTCAGCTCTTCGGATTACCCCATGCCGGGCCCGTCTCTTTCCATGAGGTGAGCCATGTAGGGAAGCCGGATCGGAATTGGGGCGCTGCCCATTTAAGTCAGCGGCTCGGTGATGTAGAACCACCCGATTGCCACCTTTATGGTCTCCACGAAGGAGCCCTCGAGCCATAGGGCGTTGGCCATCTTGCCCACCATGGCACCTCCGCACTCCGGCAGCGGCCCCACTACCATCGGCTTGACATTGAAGGTCTTCAGCCATAAGCGAAGTGGGGCTGGATCTGAAGGAAGGCCTCGCCACCTGACGATGAGCCTTGAGATGTTGAGGATGAAATTCGGGGCCAGATCGTGGAAATCTAGGCCATAGTAGAACATGATCCCCCAGACAAATGGGTGAAGTGGAAAACCTAGTCCGCGGAGGAAGTGGGGGAGGAACACCACCCTCTCATGGGGCCTTGGGGTGGGGATGAGCTGCCCCTTGTCACGGAGCCGATGCGCGATGTCGTCGGACAAGTATCCGGCCTTTCGCAGCTTTTTGATGTGCCCCTCCGTGACGGAGGAGGCCATCCACTTGCCTCCTGCTCCGGACATAGTTGGAGAAGGTTGAGGAAGGATGTGCGGACTTGGGCGCTAGAGCTCAAGTGCATGGAAATGGATGAGCAAAGGAGGAAGAAGGCGTGTGTGAAAAGTGGATCCTTATCCCTTATATGAACGGACAAAGCTATCGTCCCAAACCTGATAAAACTCGCTTATCTCCCAAGCGCCGTAATCAATGGCGCGGTTGGGTTACTACGCCCGTATTGATGAGAATCCCGAATAAGGGACACGATCTACTTTGACAAGGCGTGCCAAAAACCGCCTCGCTAAGCAGCTGAGTGGGGCGGTGAAAAGCGATTGAATAAAGGCTTGGCCGTGGTGTGATGTCACGCTGCGGAATCGTCGGCAGATTGAGTTTGTGTAAATAGTATTCTCTCTCACGGTGGTATGTGGAACTTATTTTGCGAGCGGACACTATCCTTGTGTTCAAAATCTTCTATGAAGAATTGGCGGAGGAACCCGCCTTGCAATGCGAAGACAATATCTCTGCGCCGGACTCGTCGTCATTGAAGCCTGGTTCAGGAGCTCTTGAGAAGTCTGGATTAGGGGTGTCCGGATAGCGAGCCGGACTATGACCTTTGGCGGACTCTGGACTATGAAGATACAAGATTGAAGACTTACGTCCGTGTCCGGGATGGGACTTTCCTTGGCGTGGAAGGCAAGCTTGGCGTCTGGATATGTAGATCTCCTACCATTGTAACCAACTCTG
>JAHIAM010000388.1:0-64665 GCA_021605205.1 Aegilops longissima
TTCGTTAGTTCGTTTAAGCGAAACGCGTTCGTCGAGATTAGTTTAGTTAACGAGCGTCCGTTCGTTAACCCATTCGTCGTTTTCTTTTCTCGGATTTAATCCGCGATTTTTACGATCGCGATTCGGATCCGATTTTCGTTTTAGTATAACTTTCGGCTCATTTATCGAATCGAGGCGATTCAAGCGCTGGAGTTTAGATCTCGAAACCCTCTTTCGAATAATCTACTTAAACAAGTTTTTATACTGTAAAATTTGACTTAGATCTAGAATAGTAAAACAGGCTGTTTTCTTCGTTTGAGTTTAGTTTGACTTTCGTTGCCGTTTGATTTGATTCTTTTTGCAAACCGGAGTTCTTAAGTTGGACTATCTGGTTAGATCTATTTGAGTTTTACCTGTGCATTAGATGAGTACTTATTGTATGCTTGTTTGTATATACGCGCCATAGAATCGAGTCTTGTGCGCTTGTTGCTTGAGTCTCTAGGTTTGTGGATCATCCATAAGGCAAGTAACACTTTGATCATACCTCTTCTCATACCGATTTTTATGAATTAGATCTATCCTCAAACATTGCATGATTGGGATCTAATTAAATTGTGGGATGGGAAGTAGTTGAGTAGTACCTATTACCTATTTTATTATAAACCTTTGGGAGTTACTTCTACGTTTGCTTATTATGCCATGCTATGCTAGTAGACGTGGATTGGGTGTGAAAGTGCGTTATATCGACTAGAGGGGGGGTGAATAGGCGATTTTATGAATTTTACAAATTCTTCTTGAGAATTTGCGGTGAGAAATTCCTTAGCGAAGAAATACATGCAGCGGAATAAGTACTCGAAGTAAGCATAACAGATTACTGAGGAATAGTCATCATGATGAAATGAAGACAATCACAGTCTGAAAGCGTAATCACGAGGATAACACAAGATGAAGACAAGCGGTGAAGAAATTGAGCGAGGAAATTTAGAAAGTCTTGATCAAAGTCTTCAAACACAGATATGACAAACACTCAACACGATAATGAGGAAATGAAAGGGTTGAGGAAATAGAACCGATTAGGTTGGTGAAGACAATGATTTGGTAGACCAGTTCAAGCTTTGTCTCGGTTATGCGTCTGGTTGGGAATTTGAGTATTTAAACTTCGAGGACCATGATCCGGACACCCGATCCTTGAGCACGCCTCGGGACACAAGTCCTCACCGTATTCTCCTTGAACTAAGGCCACGAGACCTCGTCCAATCACTCGTGGTAAGTCTTGAGCGACTTCAAACCTTCACATACTTGGTCACTCGGCAATCCACAATTCCTCTTGGATGCTCTAGACCGTGGCGCCTAACCGTCTGGAAGAAGCACAGTCTTCAAAGGTAAAAGCGTCGGATCACGGGATCAATTTCTTGATGATGCTCAATCACTTTGGGTTTGTTGGGGTTTGGTTTTGGGATTTTCCTCACTTTGGGTTTTCCTCACTTGATGATTTTCGCTCAAAGTCCTCGGAGGATGGGTTGCTCTCAAATGACAAGTGTCAAGTTCTCTCGGAGCAGCCAACCAACTAGTGGTTGTGAGGCGGCTATTTATAGCCTCGGGAGCAGCCGACATGATAAGACATAAATGCCCTTAAATGATATGACCGTTAGGTGGAGATATTTTAGGGACGGTGGCCTTGACACGACAGCAGTCGGAAGTTGGAACATCAAATTCCTCGGGGCTATCATGTTCCTCCTTTGTGTAGGCAATTCGCCATGGCGAATTCCTAACTCCTCGTCGAGAACAAATTCCTCGGTGACGGAAGAGCTTCGTCTACATCCTTTGAAGAATGTTGAACTGTATGAGATTTCAAAGGCTTCACTCGAAGGGATTGGTAGGTGAGGATTTTGAGTTGAGCATCAAATGGAAATTTCTCCTTAGTATTTCCTCGACCCCCTTTATGATGCGGTGTTTCCTATGACTCAAGAAAGAGAAAATGAAACTCTGAAAACAAAGTCTTCACGCTTCATATTCCTCAGAGCGAATACCAAGTCTTGAGAATCACACCAATTTCTTCACTTTCAAAGTCTTGAAAGTCTTGAATATCAAATTCTTGGATGAAGAAGTTCATTTTGAAATTCGACTTTCTCTGTAAATATCAAACTCCTCATAGACTTATAGACACTGTGTACACTCACAAGCGCATTAGTTACTTAACCTATAAGTCTTCAATACACCAAAATCACTAAGGGGCACTAGATGCACTTACAATCTCCCCCTTTTGGTGATTGATGACAATCTGAGTTAAGTTTTCAACGAGGATAAATATATGAAGTGTAAATCTGATAATGAGGATTTTGATTGCAAGATATAGAAGAACTCCCCCGAAGATGTGCATAGTGAGAAATTGCTTTTGAGGCAATGCACATTTGAAGAATTGAATCATGGAGATCTCCCCTATATCTTGTAATTCATACGCATTTGACATATAATATGAGAATTTGAAATGCATGATGAAATATGGTGCTTGATGTTACATGCAATGTAACACACAAAATATCGAGCCCAAGGGCCAAATTGGATCGAGCATAACAAGTATCAAAACTACTTCTAATCGAGCATAGAGCAAAAGCATAATGCATCGAAGTATCAAAGCACCATCGGGTTTAAGATTACAACTCGATCCAATAAAGGTTTGAGAAGAGCGAGTTGTAACTTAATAAAATCTTGTATATAGACAAAAGCGAGACCGGCTTGAAGACTAACTCAAATTTCTCCCCTTTGTCATCGAATGACCAAAAGGATCGGCGAGGACTAACGCTCTTGAAGAATATCAAGTTTAAGGCGGGCGCTTGACATTAGCCGGGGTTGTTCGTCGAGTAGGACCAGCAGCGTGTCTTCCAAATCTTCATTTTCATCGATGTCGCGAGATGAAGAATAGGAGCTAGCCACTAAGGAAGGAACTTTGACTTTCTTGAATTTCTTGGAGGAGGTGCAGACCAGTCAAATTCTTCCTTGAGTCCCATTGATTGCAGTTCTTCTTCATTGTAGACATGTGAAAGAACAGCCAGTGCGCTTGAAGGTTTCATGAAGATAGTAGTGGTTTTCTTCTTTGCATTGTGAGTTGAGGTCATGTTGTAAAGAAGAGTACCAAGCGGCGTTTGACCCACTTGTGATTGCGATCAACCTTCGATGAAGGCGAGGAGTAACTCACGATCGGTCATCACCACAGGTGCGAGTTCCTTGAGGATTTTATGGCGAGGTATTTCTTCTTTGAGTCATGAGTGGCGAGTCATCATTGGTGGAGTAAGATCTTTGCTTTGGCTGTCCATCAATGGGCGAATGCCTTCATCTATCAGCGATAGCCTTTCCCTTTTCATCGGTGAGGCAATTGGCGTTTGAGGACTTCAATAGGGGCGGTAGCTGCGGTGGTTCAAAGTGTCGACCTTGTAATTTAGTGAAGATCTTGACTGATGAATCTCATGATCCAAGGTGCATAAGGTTTCAGCTCAAAAGGTGACATGGCAATGTTAGCGAGTCCTCATGAAGAAATCATGGAAATTGGTGGGAGCATGCATGGATGATGTTGAAAAGCATATTCTTCATGATGCCAGCGACCTCTTCATCATTGAGTCGTGGCCCTTGATAGGACTCATAGTCTTCGACAAAATTCGATAGGCTATTAGAGGCACATATAACAATTCCTTGACGAGAATTTGGTCCTTGGAGCTTGCCTTGGTTTCAATGGCTTCATCAACACTTGCATATAGTGATTTGAAAGTTCCTTTTCTTCATAGATCGGCGTGCACCGTCAAGCTGGAGGGTGAGTGGAAGGGCGCGAAGCAATTCACTTGGCTGGAGCCTTGTAGTGAGTGTTTTCGTCATCAATCCAAGACCCATGAAGTCACATCTTGACGTCTCGGTGATGTGAAGTGTTGCATAGGCGAAGAATTAGCTCTTCATTCCAATCACAAATGTCGATTGCAAAAGTTGAGAAGACACGCATCGTGAAGAACACTTAGAGCGGGCTCAAAGCTGGCGGCGACTCCATATCCACATGAGGAATATGAGCATGATCGAAGATTTTGTCCTTGTTGAAAAGCGAGGAATAGAAGTTGGCTTGGTGGCGGTCGAGCGCCTCTTCCTAATCCGGCGAGTCATAAAGTTATATTCGATGAAGAACACATGCTCGACAAAGAAATCCTTAGCCTTGAACTTTTGTTTGGTCGAGAGCGGATTCTTACCTTTGGCGGAGGGTGTCGATCAATTGCATCACCACCTCTGGAATGGTAAGTCAGAGTTCTTGACGAGAATTTCTTGGTCCTCAACATGCGATCGAGGAATTTCAGCGGCGGCGACAGCAGTTTCATCGACATCGAGGCTGGAATTTCTTCATGCACAGGACTCGTGGGTTGATTTTCTTGAGTCGTCTGGACGATGCATGCGGGAGGTGAGGAACTTGTTGAAGCGGGGTGAAGGCGGAGTATTGGGATGTTGATCTTCCCAAAAGTTATCATTGATTCTTGGAGTGGTGCATCAATATCCACATCTTCATTTCAATTTCCTCGGCACCATCTTGAGAATTTCATGGTCGATGAGGAATGGCGGGGTTGAAGGACAGCTTCCACTTCAATTTCTTCATCGATCTTCTCGAACGAGCGGAGATTGATGTTCCTCATCGAACCGGTTGGCACTTCATATTCTTCTCCAAAGGAACCACTTCCTTTGAAGGTATGGAGAAATTGGAATAGCATCAATCGGGTTTTCAAAGAGCTGGTCATTGGCTTCAATTTCTTGCGGTAGAAGAATCAGCCTTGTGATGCTTTTCTCTTCTTCTGACAGCTCGTTCCATGACCTTGGTTTTCTTCACATCCAGCAGATGGAAGAACTGGCTGGGGTTGGTGCGGGAGGGCTGAGGAATTTGGAGCAGATTCTTGAGAGCAGCGATGCAGTTCCCTGTCTTGAGCAATTTCTTGAGCGCACCACTAGTGGGTGCCTGGCGATTTCTTCGGTGGCTGGAATTTCTTCATCATACGGAATCAGCATGTTCTTGACGGTGAGCTTCAGTGATCTTGGCCTTTTCTTCACTAGGCTGAGCGGATGCTTGACTGAGGATTTCATGTTGCAGGTGCAGCAACACTTGTGAGATTCTTCGTTAGATTGGTGAATCTGGTCTTGACAACTTGCCAATCAGCATAATGCGTGTCAAAGTTCTTCTTGAGGTTCTGAATTTCTGTTTGAGCTTGAAGAAGTTCCTCGGGTGTCATCTTGACTACATTTTCTTCAGAACCTTTCCTTCTTGTATTGAGCCTTTTGATTTCCTTCGCCTTTCGAACTTCCATTTTCTTCAGCAATGAAGTGAGTCAACATATGACTTTGACCTGGTGTCAAAGGAAGATCGAGCGAGAGGGTATTTGGATCGTTGTGCGAGTCGATGAAATCGAGGACTTTCTTGGTCCAAAAGCATTGGCACAGCTGTTCCCTTGGCTCTTGCGGCTCTAAGCAGCGGTCTCGATGATTTCTTCAAGTTCTTCATCGGATGCCTCATCATCGAGATGCACGTGGGCGACAAGCTGTTTCTTCTTGGGCTAGGCGAGGACCACGTCATTGTTGCTTTTGTCTTGAGCGTCGGGCACGATGAAGAATTGAAAGCGGTGAGGAATGTCTTGAGAGGTGCTGAGGCAATTGAGAATCAGCAGTCCTTTGACAAGTGGCTAGGTGCCTGGGCGAAGGTTTGGATGGTGCGGTGAGGACTTTGATGGAGCAGCGGTTGTGTGAGAATTTCTTCTTGAGGAATTTTCTTTGGTAGGAGCTGGCGAGAACTTGGCGTGAGGGCATAGAAGAAGAAGTACTTGGCTTATTGCGGACTTCTTTTGCATCCATTTCTTGACTTGGCGAGACCTCGATGGCGGCGCGGTGGCAGAATCCTCATTGAATTTCTTCACGCTTCCTTTGCTTGCTTAGCCAACAGCTTGGCGTTTAGCCCATTCCTCGGAAAGTCCTCACGCGTTTGGCGCTAGTGGGATCAACTACTTGGCCTGGTGCCAAAGGAGCTCTTAGGCAGGAAGGATTTAGCGAATTTCTTCATGTACTTGGGTGTAACATAGCGGTATTCCTTCCATTCCGTGCCCATCTCCGTTCAATTTTACGAAAGCGCACCTTGCGCTGAGTTTTGCTTTCCTCATCGGTGTGCAATAGTCGGGATATATTTCCTCGAGGATTTGAAGGCGGTCATGACCTCGGGTTTCTTTCCTCCTTCTGCGGCTTCTTACCATCGCCATTTTCTTGGTGAGAAATTGAACAATTGAGTTCTCTGAAGAAGTGTGCAGTTTTTCTTGAGAGCGCTGCAAATGAGTTAAGTTGATGAGAACCTAGGGATTCAGCGAGACATTTGTACTGTGAGCAGAGTATAGGTGCGAGGAATTTGAAGAGGTCATATCGTTCTCGGAGGGTTTTCAAAAGAACAAGTTTGAGGATTTTGACGGATGAGCCTTGAAGAATTTCAATAAGCGTTCTTTATCTTAGGTTCGAGTTGTATAGATCGAAGATCCACACAATTGAGGAATCTTGAAGAAAATCATAGCTTAGTGAAATGAGTCAAGAGTTTTGAGGTGTTCATATGTGAGAATTTGAAATAAACACCTTTGAAGAGTTTGAAGAAAATTTGAGAATCAAGCGAGTAAATAAAAGTAACTTTTAATTTACGAAGTGAAGAACACGACGAACTGAGATGAACAGTTTAGAAGTTAAATCGTTCAGATCTTCTCCGCCCTAACTTGGCGAGAGAAATCAGCTCTGGCGGCGGAGTGAAGAAATTCCACGAGTCGGTAGCGCAATCGTCGGCGAAGAGGTCAAAGCGGTGAAGCTTTCCTCACCGTGACGATGGAGTAGCGGCGGCGCTAGGGTTTCGAGGAGCTCGGCGGGAGAGAGATCGGCGAGGTAAAAGTGAGGAAGGGAGAGAGGGGTATTTATAGCCACGGTGAAAAGCGGCTCGTCGAAGAATTAGGGCGAACATGCCTGACCGCTTCCTTCTCATGACATGTGTCACCCGTCTGATGTAGTGGAGATCGTGTGCGATCGTGGGTGGATATTATAATGCATCGTGGGATCGGAGCAGTTTAATGGTAAAATAGAGTTTGGATAAGATTCGTTTTAAAAGTTCCGTTCGCAATTTCTTGTTGTCAAGGACCCGGTGAAGAAATTGAACAAGTTTCAAAGTAGAAGCACATGAAGAATTTGTGAATGGATTGGGTTGAGTATAGCATAGAGGGAAGGGTCGATCACATTCACTTAGCGAGAAAAAGTGACTTGAAGAAATAGCCATAAGTGAATCTTTGTAGAGGACATAAATCCATATATATAGCCAATGAAGAAAAGGCAGCGGAAGCAGTGAAGATTTTGCAAAGTTGAAGAATTTGAAAAAGCGAAGAATTTGAAAAAGCTGAAGAATTTCAAAAATTGAGGAAAAACTCAAATTGAAGATTTTCAACTTTGGTGGTGGCGTGACCCACAGTATAAGAATGATGATTTCAGACACGCGTACAATTGTCGTAGGGTTACGAGAATCAAATTCTTCATTAATTTCTTCACACTTAGAGTGTTATTCTTCATTGATTGAAGAAAAACGTTTCTTCATGTGTTGCACATCTAAGTCATCAATTTTGCATAAGTGTTAGGATGTGTGTCTTTTTCAAAGAACGTTCGAAGACTCTAAGATATTTAGCTCACACGCAACTTGCTAAATCTCTTCTCATCCAAGGGCTTAGTGAAGATATCAGCTAGCTGTTCTTGATCTTCACATGCTCGATGGAGATGTAAGCCCTTCAACACATGATCACGAAGAAAATGATGGCGAATTTGAATGTGCTTTGTCTTGAGTCTTTGAACTGGGTTGTGAGCAATCTTGATGGCACTCTCATTGTCACGATGAGAGGCACATTCTTCACGTTGATGCCGTAGTCCTTGAGGTTTGCTTCATCCATAGTAATTGAGCACAACACGAGCCAGCAGCAATGTATTCAGCTTCATGATGGACGGTGATACGAGTTACTGTTTCTTGAGGACCAACGGACCAAAGATCGTCAGAAATGACAAGTACCAGATGTTGACTTGCGGTCCACACGATCACCAGCATAGTCAGTCGAGAATATCAATGAGATCAAAAGTAGAGCCCTTGGGGTACCATAATCCTAGTGTTGGTGTGTGAGCTAGATATCGAAGAATATGCTTCACAGCCTTATGGTGTGATTCCTTGGTGTAGCTTGAAATCGGGCACACATGCAAACACTAAGCATTATATCTGGCCTAGATGCACATAAGTACAATAAAGAACCAATCATGGGCGGTATACCTTGTGATCGAAGTCAATACCATTTTCATCGATTGCATAGATGGCCATTTGTGGGCATAGGAATTTTAGCGCCTTTGCAATCTTGCATGCGAATTTCTTGAGGACATCTTTGAGGTATTTCTCTGAGATATGAATATGCCATTGTGTTGTTGTGAATTTGAAGACCTAAGAAGAATTTCAACTCTCCATCATAGACATTTGATATTCTTCACTCATCATATAAGCAAATTCATCACTATAACGTTGGTCGATACAGCCAAGATAATATCATCAACATATATTTGGCACACAAACAGTTCACCATCATATGATTTAGTAAAGAGAGTAGGGTCGAGTGAGCGGATTGTGAAGCCATTCTTCACGAAGAATTCCTTCAATGTATCATACCATGCAGGGGCTTGCTTGAGGCCATAGAGGGCCTTATTTAGTCTGAAGACTTTGTCGAGGATTCTTTGGATCTTCAAAACACAGGGGTTGAGCAACATATACTTCTTCCTCAAGCTTACCATTGAGGAATGCACTTTTCACATCCATTTGGTATAAAGTGATATTGTGATGGTTAGCATAGGCGAGTAATATCGAATAGACTCAAGTCTAGCAACAGGTGCAAAAGTTTCATCGAAATCAATTCCTTCAACTTGTGTGTAGCCTTGAGCTACTAGTGGTGCCTTATTCCTCACCACAAGACCATTTTCATCTTGCTTGTTGCGGTAGATCCACTTTGTGCCAATGATATTATGCTTGCGAGGATCTGGGCGTTTGACCAGTTCCCACGTTGTTGAGCTCGAGCGATGTAATTCTTCTTGCATGGCCTGAATCCACTCCGGCTCGAAATGCTTCATCTACCTTAGTGGGCTCTGTGATAGAGACAAAAGCATAGTGCCCACAAAGTTAGATAAGTGTGAAGCTTTTGGCGAGTGAGAGGACTGGCGCTTCAATGTCATCGATGATCTTGTCAACTTGCACTTCTTTTTGCAGCGAGGATGAGCTGGTTGTCTTGAGGAATTTGATCATTTTCCTCGGCACCATTTTCTTGACATTATCTTGGTGCATCGACTTGGCGTTCTTGGCGTCTGAGGAATGAATTCTTGGCAGTTTCTTGAAGGAATGACATCCTCGGTTGCCTTGAACTGATAGAATCCTCGGTGCTGGTTAAGTCTAACACTGAGAAGGTAGGTGCTCTCTTTGCGAGCCATTAGTTTCATCGAACCGCACATCTCTGATGTCAACAATCTTGTGAAGTGTGATGTTGAAGACTCTGTAGGTGTGCGAGTCCTTTCCGTAACCAAGCATAAAACCCTCATGTGCTTTCGGTGCAAATTTAGAGTGGTGGTGAGGATCTCTAATCCAGCATTTAGCACCGAAGACTTTGAAATAACTTACATTGGGTTTCTTGTCAGTGAGGAGTTCATAGGCAGTCTTCTTGAAGAATTTGTGAAGATATACTCTGTTGATGATGTGTAGCGCGATGTCAATTGCTTCAATCGAAGCGACTAGGCGTTTTGTATTCATCAAGCATAGTCGAGCCATCTCAACAGAGTTACGTTCTTGCGCTCCACGGCGCCATTTCTTTGAGGAGTATAGGGGCAGATAACTCATGAGTAATACCAAGTTCATCAAGATAGTCATCAAGACCGAATTCTTGAACTCAGTTCCATTGTCACCGATGTGCTTGATCTTCACACAAAGTTGGTTGAAGCCCTCGAGGAAAATCGTTTGAAGATTTCCTGCACTTGATTTTTGTAAGTAACAATGTGTACCCATGTGTAGCGAGAGTAATCATCAACAATAACAAAGCCATATAGAGATGCATCATTAGTGGCGGTGAGTAATGGTTGGGACGAAGAGGTCCATGTGAAACAATTCGAAGGGACGAGTAGTGGTCATGATAGTCTTATTTGGATGCTTGGCCTTGGTCATTTTCGACTTCACAGGCTCGCATAAGTGATCCTTGAGAATTTGACATTCTCAATGCCAATGACATGCTTCTTCTTCATGGCGTGTGCAAATTCCTCATGCTGCGTGACCAAGTCGTCGATGCCATAGCCACCTTACGAAGCTTTTGCAAGTAGACACATGGCTGGTTGTGGTCTGTGGAAAAATCAACAATATACAAGTCTCCTCTCCTAAAGCCTTGAAGACTTTGGAATTGTCGACTTCCATAATCACAACACAGCGATACTTGCCAAAGATAACTACCATATCGAGATCACAAAGCATTGAGGTGACATGAGGTTATATCCTAAAGACTCAACAAGCATGACTTTGTCCATGTGCATGTCCTTAGAGATAGCAACCTTACCAAGTCCCAATACGACTTTTGCCTTTGTCGGCAAAGATGATATGCTTGAGATGAGATGGTGATAAGGAGCATCCATCAATAGATTCTTGTCACCGGTCATGTGATTTGTACATCCACTATCGAGAACCCACTCGGTGGCTTTGGGTTGATCATCCTGCGGATGAATTAGTACAACTTACGATCTCATATACTTCATCGGTGAAGAATATGATGTCAAGTTCATCGAGATGAATTTCATCGATCGGTATTTAGATAAGCGGTATGAGGGCGTGTGAAATGAAAGTTCATTTCATCATGATTAACTGCGTCCTTCGAGCATTTTATGGGGCCCCACAAATTCTTGAGACGTTTGAGGCACGTCGGAGACTGACCCTCGAGAAGAGATTAGTTCTTTTCTTCACCACCCACATCGAAGGGGTGGCAAGAGTTCATCATTCTGCGAGCACCATATGAGAATGGTGGCATAGAGGCCAAACCATTTCGTTTCACATAAGAGGGTTAGGGTAAGCATATGAATAAGCGGAGAAATTCTTGAGGACTTATGAACATAATGGTTTGAAGAATAATGCACATATTCATAGCCCTTAGCTCTACCTGCGAAAGCGAGTTGTTATACGATGATAATCATATGAGGACTTTGATCCTTTTGAGAATTTGATCCACGTGAGAATTTGGTCCGTATGAGGACTTGGATCCATATGAAGAATTTTGTCCATATGAAGAATTTGATCTGGGGTTCCTTTTCTTCACGGTGGTGTCATGAGGACATTCACGAAGACTTTCAAGGCACTTCTTGGGAACCAGATTTTCTTCATAGGGGACCGTTCTGCGATTAGTGCCAACATATCTAGCAAATACTTCACCATTCTGATTTTGAGCAGTTTATAGTTTGAGTCAAATGACTCATCATCGAATGAGGAAATTCACATGTAAAACCAGATAAGGTAGATGGATCAAGCTGGAGGTCCCTTTGCAGCAACCCATGAGGTTTTGGGATCTGCTCGGGCTTCGATGCGTTCCATCGACATTGAGTTTCCTCTCAAAGGCAATACCCTCTTTCCTAGGGTTCTGTTGAGGATCTGCTTTTTAAGCACATCACAAAAGTCGATGCCCTTTGAGGCTTTTGTACATACTGTCATGTAAATTCCTTCAACCCTGCATCGTTAGTGATACTAGCAATGTCCTCGGTGAGAATTTGTGATAGCGAGCGGTGAAGAATTTGTAACAGTTGAAGCATTTGAACATTCGGTGAAGAATTAGCGATTCACGTTCAATGCATTTTAAGCATGGAGGAACAAATTCTTCTTGAGAAGCGCTGATTTGTTGAGCAAGTAATGAATCGCGCTCCTTACGAAGATCTTCATAACTTCGCTCTTAGCTTCTCAAGATCTTGCTTTCTTTGAAGAAATTCATAAGAAAGTTTCTCATGATCGAGATAAGAGAGTGTTATGATGACTTTGAAAGCTATCAAGCCTAAATGAACTTCTGAAGGTTTTGATTAGGGCTTGAGTGCGATCCATTTCTTCACCTAACATATCATCACTCTTATCTAGCATGTTTTGAACCTTTTCAAAAGCCCTTTGTTGTTTATAGCAATCTTAGCAAGTTTAGAGTAGCTGGGCTTGAGATCCTCATCGATTCATTTTCACTAGATTGGAGGAGGTGTAATTGAGTACCTTGGCACCTTTTGCCATGAAGCAATAGGTGGGGCGTAGTCATCATTTTCCTCATCGAGGTTTGTTGGCGAGTCATTTTCTTGATGTTGAAGATGGATTTCTTGGCGTAAGCGATAGCAAGAGCGGACTAGCCACACAGATTCGGATTCTTGGACTCCTCCTCTTCCTCATTTTCCTCGATTCAGCCTCGAGTCCATTTCCTTGCCAATGAATGCGAGCCTTTTTGGAGCTGCTCTTCTTGTGAGAAGAAGGTTTTGAAGATTTTGATGATGAAGATTTTGATGATTTCTTCTTCTTCTTCACGTCATCGAGCGCAATCCTTGTGTTTCTTCTTCTTCAATTCCTTTTCCCCCGAGGACAATCTTGGATATAGTGACCAGGTTTCTTGCATTTGTGGCAAAGTCTTCGCTTATAGTCACTAGATGAGGAATCACTTTGCTTCTTGAGGATTTTCCAAAGCGACCCGTCTTGTGAATTTCTGGAATTTCTTCACGGCGATGCTAGCTCTGGCCAAATTCTTGGGGTCTCCAAGGCTACTAGCGAGTCTTCACTCTCGATTGATTCAGCCTTGGCCTTGAGGCACGTGTTCTTCCATAGCGAGAACCATAGAGATCTCTCTTTTGACAAATTTGGAACTTCGTGAGTATTTAGCCTTTCGAGGATATCAGCGGGATCAAGAGACTTGTAGTCAGCTCGTTCTTGTATCATCGGTGCGAGTGTCAAATGAGGAATCAAGCGATCTTAGCAATTTCTTCACCACCTCATGGTCGGTGATGTCGGTGGCACCAGTGCTTGAAGCTCATTTGAGATGTCGGTGAAGCGATCGAAGGTTTGTTGAACATTTTAGTTGTCGAGTCTTTTGAAGCGGTTGAAGAGATTAGAAGAACATCAACTCAAGAGTCACGTTGAGTTGAAACACCTTCATTACTTTGGACAGCCTATCCCAAATGAGTTTGGCGATTCCAAAGCACTCACTCTTCCATATTGACCTTTGCTCGAGATGGCCACATATGATATTCTTAAGCTTGAGAATCGAGTTGCTTGAATCTCTTCACATCAGCATCATTCGGAGAGGGTGTGGTGAGAAACACCTTTTGTCACAACATACCGAGATCGTTGTCAATTGCTTCAAGATGCATTCGCATTTTGTTCTTCGATGGGGTAGTCCGTCCCATCGAAGGTAGGACACCTGCTGAGACCTTGATCATACTGCGGTCGACATAACTAAAACTCCGGTGGTTAAACCAAAATCACACAGAACAAGGGAGTACCTTGCTCTGATACCAATTGAAAGTGCGTTATATCGACTAGAGGGGGCGTTATATTCTCGTGTGTGCTTGTTTGCTTTATCACTAAGTAGTTTTTATTTCCTGTTCTAAGTTGTTCTCTATCTTTAGTTATGGATATGGAACACGAAACACCAAAAAAATAGTGATACTTTCTACTCATGGAGATGGGGAACCTCATAAAACCCTCGATGCTCATTATGTGAAAGATATTATGTACTACTTTGATAATCACAGAAAACCCCATTCAATTTTGTTATGGGAACACGTTGGATCAACATGAATACTTTAGGTATTGCTTGACTCAAAAGGAAACTATTATGGGATCAAATTTATATGTTGTTGTAACATCCCAAATTTCCAATTTGGAATGTTATACATAAACATCATTGCATATCATATTTTTCATAGCATTTTCTCGATCCGAAATTCTACACAACTCAAAGACCCTTTGAGAGAGTTGGGGATTCTCGTTATTTTCATATTTGAGTTGTCTCAAATTTTGAAAATAGGATCATTTGATTTTAATTATTTTATCTTGATTATTTCTACTATCAAAATATGAGAGAGGAATAAATGACTTTCCCAAAATAAAGAAATAATGAAGATTTAATAAAAATCAAATAAGATTTTATTTTGGAATTTTTAGCCTTTTTATTTGAATTTAGGAAAAATCGCGTTTTCAAAATTGCATTTAGGCCCCAAATAAATGTTCATTAAATCGGCTTGATTTTAGAAGCGGGAAAATTATTTCGGAATTTTGGAGTCCGTTTAGTATTTCTTTTTACTTTTTCTGCGTAATTATTTAAAAAACGCGCACCGACTTTCAGGCCGTGCGAGAGGACTCCGCTCAGGCGCCTTTAAATAAGCGCCGTCGGCGCCCCAACCATCAGAGCCGCCGCCCTAGCCCATACAAGCCGCCTTGCCGCCCACCCGGGAAACCTAACCTAACCCTAGCTTGCCATTGCCGCAGGTTCGCGCCGCCTCGTTTTCTGCGCGGTTTTTATAAAAACGAGCGGTTTTCTTGGTTTTATTTGGGTTTTTTCAGTTTTTTATTTTCTTTTTATTTAGTTTTGTTTTTTCGGTTTAGGTTAAATAGCGAATGTTCGTTCGTTAGTTCGTTTAAGCGAAACAGCGTTCGTCGATTAGTTTAGTTAACGAGCGTCGTTCGTTAACCCATTCGTCGTTTTCTTTTCTCGGATTTAATCGCGATTTTTCGATCGCGATTCGAGATCCGATTTTCGTTTTAGTATAACTTTTCGCTCATTTATCGGAATCAGGCGATTCAAGCGCCTGGAGTTTCGTCTCGAAACCCTCTTTCCGAATAATCTACTTAAACAAGTTTTTGCTTCTGTAAAATTTGACTTAGATCTAGAATAGTAAAACGGAGCTGTTTTCTTCGTTTGAGTTTCGTTTGACTTTCGTTGCTTCGTTTGATTTGATTCTTTTTGCAAACCGGAGTTCTTAAGTTGGACTATCTGGTTAGATCTATTTGAGTTTTACCTGTGCATTAGATGAGTACTTATTGTATGCTTGTTTGTATGTCTGCCATAGAATCCCAGAGTGCGCCGCTTGTTACTTCGAGTCTCTAGGTTTGCGGATCATCCATAAGGCAAGTAACACTTTGATCATACCTCTTCTCATACCGATTTTTATGAATTAGATCTATCCTCAAACATTGCATGATTGGGATCTAATTAAATTGTGGGATGGGAAGTAGTTGAGTAGTACCTATTACATTTTATTATAAACCTTTGGGAGTTACTTCTCGTTTGCTTATTATGCCATGCTATGCTAGTAGGCGTGGATTGGGTGTGAAAGTCGTTATATCGACTAGAGGGGGTGAATAGGCGATTTTATGAATTTACAAATTCTTCACTGAGAATTTGCGGTGAGAAATTCCTTAGCGAAGAAATACATCTGCGGAATAAGTACTCGAAGTAAGCATAACAGATTACAGGAATAGTCATCATGATGAAATGAAGACAATCACAGTCTGAAAAGCGTAATCACGAGGATAACACAAGATGAAGACAAGCAGTGAAGAAATTGAGCGAGGAAATTTAGAAAGTCTTGATCAAAGTCTTCAAACACAGATATGACAAACACTCAACACGATAATGAGAAATGAAAGGGTTGAGAAATAGAACCGATTAGGTTGGTGAAGACAATGATTTGGTAGACCAGTTCAACTGCTGTCTCGGTTATACGTCTGGTTGGAGCGGCTGAGTATTTAAACTTCGAGGACCGCAGTCCGGACACCCGATCCTTGACACGCAGCTCGGGACACCAAGTCCTCACCGTATTCTCCTTGAACTAAGGCCCATGAGACCTCGTCCAATCACTCGTGGTAAGTCTTGAGCGACTTCAAACCTTCACATACTTGGTCACTCGGCAATCCACAATTCCTCTTGGATGCTCTAGACCGTGGCCTAACCGTCTGGAAGAAGCACAGTCTTCAAAGGTAAAAGCGTCGGATCCACGCGGGATCAATTTCTTGATGATGCTCAATCACTTTGGGTTTATTGGGGTTTGGTTTTGGGATTTTCCTCACTTTGGGTTTTTCCTCACTTGATGATTTTCGCTCAAAGTCCTCAGAGGATGGGTTGCTCTCAAATGACAAGTGTCAAGTTCTCTCGGAGCAGCCAACCAACTAGTGGTTGTGGGGGGCGGCTATTTATAGCCTCGGGAGCAGCCCGACATGATAAGACATAAATGCCCTTAAATGATATGACCGTTAGGTGGAGATATTTTAGGGACAGTGGCGCCTAGCACCTGACAGCGATCGGAAGTTGGAACATCAAATTCCTCGGGGCTATCATGTTCCTCCTTTGTGTAGGCAATTCGCCTTTGGCGAATTCCTAACTCCTCGATCGAGAACAAATTCCTCGATGACGGAAGAGCCGTCTCATCCTTTGAAGAAATTAATTGAAGCTGTATGAGATTTCAAAGGCTTCACTCGAAGGGATTGGTAGGTGAGGATTTTGAGTTGAGCATCAAATGGAAATTTCTCCTTAGTATTTCCTCGACCCCTTTAACGATGCGGTGTTTCCTATGACTCAAGAAAGAGAAAATGAAACTACGAAAACAAAAGTCTTCACGCTTCATATTCCTCGGAGCGAATACCAAGTCTTGAGAATCACACCAATTTCTTCACTTTCAAAGTCTTGAAAGTCTTGAATATCAAATTCTTGGATGAAGAAGTTCATTTTTAGGGTCGACTTTCTCTGTAAATATCAAACTCCTCATAGACTTATAGACACTGTGTACACTCACAAGCGCATTAGTTACTTAACCTATAAGTCTTCAATACACCAAAATCACTAAGGGCACTAGATGCACTTACGGGGTGAGTGAATCCATGCGGATGTGAGATTGTATTTAATGGTTTATTTAAGGTGGCAACAAACACACATACAGGTGGATTGAGGCACTGGTTTATATCGAGACTTGCATGTATTTCTTGGACCGCCACCCGGGCTCAAAGGGATCATGAGATTATTGAACTAGAAACTTCCGTGTGCAGCCACAAGCCATTATGGGCTCTGGCATAGTTGATTAAGTTGTGCGAACTCTTACGGGTAGACTAGGCGATGTAGGGAAAGTAGGTGTTCGGTCTACCCACAAGTAAGGTGCTAGTGCTTACGAAGACTATGTCTCGGTCATCCATTTCTCAAACATCTTGTGGTGCAAGAAATCAAGCGGAGGCGATCGAGTCTTGTGGCGAAAAGTCATAAACCTCTGCGAGTGTATAAACTAATCATGGTTAGCCGTGTCATGGTTATGGACAATCTTGAGTATCTAGTACTTGGAAATCATGTGAATCTCATCATGTTACTTCTAATTAATATTGTTGGGTTTGTTAATGAGTACTTTTAATTGGGATTGAGAATCTGTCAACCATTCTCAATGTTTAACAACCACCATGATAGTTAAATAAATTTATTCCTTTGCGGTAGGGAAAAGTTGGCTTTATGCAAAAGCTGTAACCATAGAGCTTTCCACCAGCCATATATGCATGTAGTATAGGATTATCATTCCATTATTCTCTATGTGTTACATTGCGGCATATTCCATGTCTGACCCGTTTTGGACTGCAACATTTCATGTTGCGAGACTTTTCGAACGACAGTAAGGTGCTTAAGTCGTGGTTACGTACTCGATGATGCCGTTGGAGTTGATGGACTCTATTTACTTCCAAGCCTTCCGCCGTTATCGTTATTAGATTGCCTTAAGCCATATTTATTTTATTAAGTTCTCTCTTGAGACATTCGATTCTAATAAGTGTGTGATTGCTACTCTGTTATAAATCCTCCGAGTCTTGTGTGGTGTCGGCATTCTTGATCCGAGGATGACCTTGAGCACGAGATCGGTGTTTGAGGTTTGAGTCGCTACAAAGATGGTATGAGAGCACCTGCATTTGTAGGACACGCCCATTAAGCTAAAGCCCTAGATCACTACTCTCTCTTCTCATTTCTAACTCCTCATCTTTTCTACTCTTTTAGGATGACGGAAGCGAGGATCAAGTTCTCTCAGCCGGATGGAGATACACCCATTGGACGACACCTGAAGGAAGTCACTAAGTACCTAAACATTGGATTGCCAAGCTTCACCGGGACCTACAATTCCACTTTACCCGAAGAGGAGCGCTGGAAGATTCAAGCTCAAGTTCCCGGAAGGACGTTTGCGCCAATCACGGAGCCCATAGAGTGTGTTTTCAATGCACCAACCTGGTGTTTGGGAAAGAGTATGGCAGCTCACATAACCATGGGACGCATTGGAGAAGTTTACAAAGAAGACATCAAGGATACTATCTACCAGATTTGCGGGCGCCGAGATGAACAATGGGAGATAGTTGGCACTAAGAAGGATCGATCCATTGCAGCTTTCATCCGAGTTTAAACCAGCACATTCGGCCTTGGAAAACCGGATGTCTTGTGAGACATGATGGAGTTGAAGACAGCAAAAGCCAAGATTATCGGACTAGAAGGACAAGCTGAAGGCCACTCGCAAGGACTACATGGAGGAGATTGTAGCTCTAGTGGGACAAAACGGCGATCTTAAGGAGAAGATTGAAGAACTCATGGGAAATTCAGCACCGGAGGAGAAGATGAAGATTGCACTGTCGAGAGAACTACATCATCATCGGCGACACGATTCGATCCTAGTGATGATGAATTGAAGATGAAGCTGGAGCTGATATCATGGAGTCTCCATCGGAGCATTTTTTCTAGTTGACCACCATAACAATAGTAGATTTCCCCCATTTTATATTAGTTTTAGTTTCAGCACTTTGTAATGATAGATAGACCATTGTATGCCCTTGTTTGAATTGATTGGAGCGATATTGTGTGATTTTTCTCATGTGCATATGGGTAGTTTTTCTCTCTAGACCTCATTCTATTCTTAACTCTCGCCTTTTCTTAAAACCCTCAGATGCCTCCGAGACGCGACCCCAGATTTGTTTTTCCGCCAGAGATCACTCAGTTGATTCAGCAGTAGAATGCCTTGATTCAAACATTGGTACAGAACCAAGGCAACAACAACAACAACAACAACAACAACAACCCCCACCACCTGGCTGTTGACCATTTGACCCGTTTCTTAAGGCTGAATCCGCGGTGTTTTCAAGTAGCACCGAGTGAGAGTTGCAGATGATTGGCTCAAGTAAGATAGGGAGGAGTTGACCACTGCAGGATGTACAGATGGAGAAAGGGTGAAATTTGCGCACATTAGCTCTAAGGACCCTTGCAGCATGGTGGGAAAATTTTACAGCCACATACCTGTGAACCTTGTCACATGGGATCGTTTTGACAAGCTTTCCGTCTTGCCCATGTTTCAGTAGGAGCTATGGCCATGAAGAAGCGTGAGTTTGCAACTTGCGCCAAGGAGGACAGACAGTTGGCGATATGTAGATGATTTGATGGCTAGCACATTATGCCCCAGATGACGTTGCTACGGATGCAGCTAAGCAGGAGAAGTTTCTAGAAGGACTGAATGATGAGCTGAGCATGCAGTTGATTGTAGCCACTTTCAATAACTACTAGGAGTTGGTAGACCGTGCTCTTATGATTGAAGGGAAGCAGCAGCAGATTGACTATCGCAAGAGGAAGTATGGACAGGGGAGGAATAACTCTGGAGCTCAGCAGAAACTTTGATTTACCCCAAAGACAGGGGGACAATTTCAGCATACCCATGGAGGAGGTAGCTCGCACAACCATGATGGCACCAAGAGGAACGGGAATGGAGGAAGCAATGGACAAAACCGCACCAACCCGTCAACACCATCCAAGGTAGACCTGAGCCACATCACTTGCTTTAAGTGCCGCAAGACTGGGCATTATGCAAATGATTCTCCAGAAGGCCAGAATGGAAATGGCAATGGAAGCTCAGGAAAGAAGCCGAATCCTTTCAATAGAGGACAACTGAACCACGTTACCGTGGAGGAGGTTGAAGCTCAGCCAGATGTAGTAATAGGTAAGTTTTTGGTTAAGTCATTTACTACAGTTATTCTTTTTTATACTGGTGCATCGCATTCATACATATCAAGGGGATTTATGGATAAGTTTAGCCTGCCCACTAAAACTCTTAAGACACCCATGCTAGTAAGCTCACCGGGAGCGGAGTATACGGCCAGTCAAGGATGTTTTCAAGTGCCATTAAGTATAGGGAGGCATGTTTCCCCAACGGGTTTAATTATATTGGAATCCCAAGGTTTGGATGTAATTCTGGGTATGGATTGGTTGTCGATGTATGGAGAAAACATCGATTGCGCCAGTAAGTCGATTTTGCTTACCACCCCAGAAGGAAGGAGAATCAAGTATGTTTCATGGCATGAGCCGAGGAGAGCACATGTAAATTCCTTATCAGGAGTTGTGCAGGAAGAAGTACGGTGGTAGCGATTACGGACGTGTTTAGGAAGAGTTGCGAGCATGCCACGGATAGAGACATTGAGTTTCGATTGAACTCTGCAAGACGCTGGGCGATATCTAAGAGACCATATAGGAGGCCTGCCAAGATTTGGAGGAAATTAAGAAGCAGATTAAGGAGTTACTGGATAAAGGTTTTATTCGCCCAAGTTCTTTGCCTTGGGGATCACCAGTACTTCTAGTGGAGAAGAAGGATGGATCATTAAGAATGGTTGTTGATTATCGCGTATTGAATGAAGTGACCATCAAGAACAAGTACCCGTTGCCGATGATCAATGACTTGGTTGACCAGTTGCAAGGACCTAAGGTGTTTTCAAAGATCAATTTGCGATCAGGGTACCATCAGTTGAAGATTCGAGAGCAGGATATACCTAAGACGGCTTTTACCACCAGGTATGGGCTGTATGAGTACACCGTTATTTCATTTGGTGCGACTAACTTTTGCCTATTTTATGAACATGATGAACAAAGTGTTTATGGAGTTTTTGGATAAGTTAATCGTGGTGTTCATTGATGATATTTTGGTTTACTCGAAGAATGAAGAGGAACATAAGGAGCATTTGCGTTTGGTACTCGAAGCTCGAGAGAACACCGGTTGTATGCCAAGTTCAACAAGTGTGAGTTTTGGTTGAAGGAAGTTGGATTTCTTGGACATGTTATATCGGAGAAGGTATAGCGATGAGACCCACTAAAGTTGTCCTTTGTAACAAGCGGGAAGCGCCAACAGCAGTTGAGAGATCCGGAGTTTCCTTGGACTAGCGAGGATACTACGGAGATTTATTGAGAATTTCTCAAGGATTGCGAAGCCTATGACAGAATTATTGAAGAAGGAGACCAAATTTATTTGGACTAAGGAGTGTGAAGCTAGTTTCCAAGAGTTGAAGAAAGCGTTTGGTTACCTCACCGTGTTAATCCTGCGGATCGGACCAAGGATTATGAGGTGTATTGCGGCGCTTCACGTCGAGGACTTCGAGCAGTGCTTATGCAGGAGGGAAGAGTTGTTTCGTATGCTTCACGACAGCTTAAGCCTCATGAGCTAAATTATTCTACGCATGATTTGGGGTTAGCAGCCGTAGTGCATGCGTTGAAGACTTGGAGACACTTCCTCATTGGAAATCATTGTGAGGTGTATACGGATCACAAGAGTTTGAAGTACATCTTCACGCAGAAGGAGCTAAATCTCAGGCAGAGGAGATGTTTGGAGCTCATTAAGGACTATGATATGAGATTACATTATCACCCCGGAAAGGCTAACGTTGTAGCAGACGCGTTGAGCCGTAAGAGTCACGTCAACACACTAATGACGGGAGAAATACCAAAGGAAATAGCCGAGGATCTTCGAGAGCTATGTTTGGAAATAGTTCCGAGAGGCTATTTAGCAGCATTGGAGATTCAGTCAACTTTGATGTACAAGATCAGGGAAGCTCAGAAGACTGACAAAGAGATTGCCTCCATAAAGGAGAAAATGAGTGAAGGAAAGGCTAAGGGATTTCGTGAGGATGAGCACGATACCCTATGGTTTGAAGACCGTATTTATGTGCCAAGTGATCCGGAGATCAGGAAGTTGATTCTGCAAGAGGCCCATGATTCACCATATTCGATTCACCCAGGAAATACCAAGATGCATTTGGATTTGAAGGATACTTTATGGTGGACCGGAATGAAGAAGGATATTGCGAGTACGTAGCAGTTTGTGATGTATGTCGAGGGTGAAGGCGAGAACATCGAAGCCATCGAGTTATTACAACCATTGCCTATACCGAATGGAAGTGGGATAAACTAGGTATGGATTTCATCACGGGATTGCCGAGGACTCGTTCGGGCTATGACTCGATTTGGGTTGTAGTCGATCATTTGTGAAGGTAGCTCATTTCATTCGAGTAAAGACTACCTCTGGCGAGTGCCAAATTGGCTAAGATATACATGCGAGGATTGTATGTTTGCATGGAGTTCGAGGAGTATAAATATCGAATAGAGGAACCCAATTCACCTCAAGGTTACAGAAGCAGTTTCACGAGACTTTAGGAACTGGCTGGAGTTTAACACAGCGTTTCATCCTGAACAGATGGACAAACCGAGAGAGTCAACCAGATTTTGGAGGATATGCTTAGAGCTTGTGCTTTGGATTATGGATCAAGTTGGGATGACAATTTGCCATATCGAAGTTTTCTTATAACAACGATTACCAAACCGATCGAAGATGGCCCTTTTGAAGCCTTATGCGGAAGGAGGTGCAGGACCCGTTGTTGTGGGATGAAGTTGGAACCGCCGATTGTTTGGACGGATTTGATTAAGGAGCACGAGCGGAAAGTAAAGTTGATTCGCGATAGGCTCAAGGTAGCCCGATCAAGACGAGAAGAGTTATGCGGATTCAAAATGCAAGAGACAGAATACGAAGTCGGTGACATAGTTCATCTTCGTGTATCGCCACTTTGAGGAGTTAAGCGTTTTGGAGTTAAAGGAAAGTTAAGCCTGATTTGTAGGACCATATCATGTTTTGGAACGTATGGGAGAAGTTGCCTACAAGTTGGAATTACCCGAAGGATTGTCAGGAGTCCATGACGTGTTCCATGTTTCTTAGTTGAAGAAGTGTCACGCAGAGATGTCCGATATACTTGAGAGATACGATTGCCCTTTGGAAGCGATTGAGTTGAATGATGATTTGACCTATGAGGAGAAACCAGTTAAGATTCTCGAGTTTGCCAGTCGAGTTACTCGCAACAAGGTCATTAAGTTTTGCAAGGTTCAGTGGAGCCACCACACAGAGGATGAAGCCACCTGGGAGCGAGAGGAAGATTTTCTTAAGGACCACCCTCACCTATTTTCTAGCCAACCCGAATCTCGAGGGAGAGATTCATCATAAGGGGGTAGGTTTGTAACGTCTCAAATTTCCAATTTGGAATGTTATACATAGAGCATCATTGCATATCATATTTTTTCATTGCATTTTTCTCGATCCCAGAAATTCTACACAACTCAAGGACCCACGGAGAGAGTTGGGGATTTTCGTTATTTTCATATTTGAGTTTTCTCAAATTTTGAAAATAGGATCATTTGATTTTAATTATTTTATCTTCGATTATTTCTACTGTCAAAATATGAGAGAGGGAATAAAATGACTTTCTCAAAATAAAGATATAATGAAGATTACTAAAAAATCAAATAAGATTTTATTTTGGAATTTTCCGCCTTTTTATTTGAATTTAGGAAAAATGCGCGTTTTTAAAAATTGCATTTAGGCCCCAAATAAATGTTCATTAAATCCGGCTTGATTTTAGAAGCCGGGGAAAATTTATTTCAGGAATTTTGGAGTCCGTTTAGTATTTCTTTTTTTTTTTTCTAGCGTAATTATTTAAAAAAGCGTAATCGACTTTGGGCGTGCAGCGGGACTCGCTTCGGTAGCGCTTTAAATATTGCCGGCACCCCAACCCACCCGAGCCGCCTTGACCCACCAAGCCATGCCGCCCACCCGGGAAACCTAACCTAACACTAGCCCGCCATTGCCGCCGCCATTGCCGCCGCGCTTCGCCGCCCGCCGTGACCCGCCGCCGAGTTCGCCGCCGCCTCGTTTTCCGAAAGCGGTTTTTATAAAACGAAAGGTTTTTCTTCGGTTTTTTTATTTTTATTTTTTATTTAGTTTCAGTTTTTTTCGGTTTAGGTTAAATAGCGAACGTTCGTTCGTTAGTTCGTTTAAATGAACGCGTTCGTCAGATTAGTTTAGTTAACGAACGTCCGTTCGTTAACCCGTTCGTCGTTTTTCTTTTTCTCGGATTTAATCCGCCATTTTTCTGATCGCGATTACAGATCCGATTTTCGTTTTAGTATTACTTTTTGCTCGTTTATCGGAATCAGGTGATTCAAGCGCCCGGAGTTTCGCCTCGAAACCCTCTTTCCGAATAATCTACTTAAACAAGTTTTTGCTTTCATAAAATTTGACTTAGATCCAGATTAGTAAAACGGAGCTGTTTTCTTCCGCCGTTTGACTTTCGTTGCTTCGTTTGATTTGATTCTTTTTGCAAACCGGAGTTCTTAAGTTGGACTATCTGGTTAGATCTATTTGAGTTTTACCTGTGCATTAGATGAGTACTTATTGTATGCTTGTTTGTTTGTCTGCGATAGAATACCCGGAGTGCGCCGCTTGTTACTTCGAGTTTCTAGGTTTCGCGGATCATCAGCAAGGCAAGTAACACTTTGATCATACCTCTTCTCATACCCGGTTTTTATGCATTAGATCTATTCTCAAACATTGCATGATTAGGATGTAATTAAATTGTGGGATGGGAAGTAGTTGAGATAGTACCTATTACATTTTATTATGAACCTTTGGGAGTTACTTCTCGTTTGCTCATTATGCCATGCTATGCTAGTAGGCGTGGATTGGGTGAGTGAATCCATGACGGATGTGAGATTGTATTTAATGGTTTATTTAAGGTGGCAACTTAAACACACATCCGGGTGGATTGAGGCACTGGTTTCTATCGAGACTTGCTGTATTTCTTGGACCGCCACCCGGGCTCAAAGGGATCATGAGATTATTGAACTAGAAACTTCCGTGTGCAGCCACAAGCCATTATGGGCTCTGGCATAGTTGATTAAGTTCTGCGAACTCTTACGGGTAGACTAGCTGATGTAGGGGAAAGTAGGTGTACCGGTATACCCACATGTAAGGTGCTAGTGCTTCTGAAAGACTATGTCTCGGTCATCCGTTTCTCAAACATCTTGTAGTGCGAGAAATCAAACGGAGGCGATCGAGTCTTGTGGGGAAAAGTGCGCAAACCTCTGCAGAGTGTATAAACTAATCATGGTTAGCCGTGTCCCCGGTTATGGACAAACTTGAGTATCTAGTACTTGGAAATCATGTGAATCTCATCATGTTACTTCTAATTAATATTGTTGGGTTTGTTAATGAGTACTTTTAATTGGGATTGAGAATGCTGTCAACCATTCTCAATGTTTAACAACCACCATGATAGTTAAATAAATTTATTCCTTTGCAGTAGGGAAAAGTTGGCTTTATGCAAAAGCTGTAACCATAGAGCTTTCCACCAGCCATATATGCATGTAGTATAGGATTATCATTCCATTATTCTCTATGTGTTACATTGCGGCATATTCCATGTCTTGACCCGTTTCGAGCTGCAACATTTCATGTTGCAGACTTTTCGAACGACAGTAAGGTGCTTAAGTCGTGGTTCTATACTCGATGATGCCGTTGGAGTTGCGGACTCCTTTTTCCAAGCCTTCGCTGTTATCGTTATTAGATGGCCTTAAGCCATATTTATTTTATTAAGTTCTCTCTTGAGACATTCGATTGTAATAAGTGTGTGATTGCTACTCTGTTATAAATCCTCCGAGTCTTGTGTGGTGTCGGCATTCTTGATCCGGGGATGACTTCGAGCACGAGAGATCGAGCTATTTGAGGTTTGGTCGCTACAAAGATGGTATCAGAGCACACGCTGACTATAGGACCCGACCATTAAGCTAAAGCCCTAGATCACTACTCTCTCTTCTCATTTATAACTCCTCATCTTTTCTACACTTTTAGGATGACGGAAGCGAGGATCAAGTTCATTTAGCCGGATGAAGATACACCCTTTGGAGGACACCTGAAGGAAGTCACTAAGTACCTAAACATTGGATTACCAAGCTTCACCAGGACCTACAATTCCACTTTACCCGAAGAGGAGCGCTGGAAGATTCAAGCTCAAGTTCCCGGAAGGACGTTTGCGCCAATCACGGAGCCCATAGAGTGTGTTTTCAATGCACCATCCTGGAGTTTGGGAAAGAGTATGGCAGCTCACATAACCATGGCATGCATTGGAGAAGTTTACAAAGAAGACCTCAAGGATACTATCTACCAGATTTGCGGGCGCCGAGATGAACAATGGGAGATAGTTGGCACTAAGAAGGATCGATCCATTGCAGCTTTCATCCAGGAGTTAAACCAGCACATTCGACGCCAGGAAAACCAGATGTGCGCAAACATGATGGAGTTGAAGACAGCAAAAGCCAAGATTATCGAACTAGAAGGAGAACTGAAGGCCACTCGCGAGGACTACATGGAGGAGATTGTAGCTCTAGTGGGACAAAATGGCGATCTTAAGGAGAAGATTGAAGAACTCATGGGAAATTCAGCACCCGGAGGAGAAGATGAAGATTGCACTGTCCGAGAACTACATCATCATCGGCGACACCGATTCGATCCTAGTGATGATGATTTGAAGATGAAGCTGGAGCAGATATCGTGGAGTCTTCATCGAGCAGTTTTTCTAGTTGACCACCATAACGATGAGTAGATTTCCCCATTTTATATTGGTTTTAGTTTGACACTTTGTAACGATAGATAGACCGTTGTATGCCCTTGTTTGAATTGATTGGAGTGATATTGTGTGATTTTTCTCGTGTGCATATGGGTAGTGTTTCTCTCTAGACCTCATTCTATTCTTAACTCTCGCGTTTTCTTAAAACCCTCAGATGCGTCCGAGACGCGACCCTGGATTTCTTTTTCCGCTAGAGATCACTCAGTTGATTCAGCAGCAGAATGCCTTGATTCAAACGTTGGTACAGAACCAAGGCAACAAAAACAACAACAACAACAACAACAACAAAACAACAACAACAACAACAACAACAACAACAACAACAACAACAACAACAACAACAACAACAACAACCCACCGCCACCACCAACTGTTGACCATTTGACCCGTTTCTTAAGGCTGAATCCGCCGGTATTTTCCAGTAGCACCGAGCCGATTGTTGCAGATGATTGGCTCCGTAAGATAGGGAGGGAGTTGACCACTGCAGGATATACATATGGAGAAAGGGTGAAATTTGCCGCACATCAGCTCGAAGGACCCGCAGCAGCATGGTGGGAAAATTTTACAGCCACATACCCTGTAGACATTGTCACATGGGATCAGTTTCAGCAAGCTTTCCGTACTGTCCATGTTTCAGCAGGAGCTATGGCCATGAAGAAGCGTGAGTTTATAACTTGCGCCAAGGAGGACAGACAGTTAGCGATATGTAGATGATTTGATAAGCTAGCACGTTATGCCCCGGATAGCGTTGCTACGGATGCGACTAAGCAGGAGAAGTTTCTAGAAGGGATGAATGATGAGCTGAGCATGCAGTTGATGGTAGCCACTTTCAATAACTACCAGGAGTTGGTAGACCATGCTCTCATGATTGAAGGAAGCAGCAGCAGATTGACTATCGCAAGAGGAAGTATGGACGGTGGAGGAATAACTCGGAGCTCGTGAAACTTGATTTACCCCAAAGGCAGGGGACAATTTCAGCATACCCATGGAGGAGGTAGCTCGCACAACCATAATGGCACCAAGAATGGGAACGGGAATGGAGGAAGCAATGGAAAAAACCGCACCAACCCGTCAACACCATCCATGGTAGACCTGAGCCACATCACTTGCTTTAAGTGCCGCAAGACTGGGCATTATGCAAATGATTGTCCAGAAGGCTAGAATGGAAATGGCAATGGAAGCTCAGGAAAGAAGCCGAATCCTTTCAACAGAGGACAAGTGAACCACGTTACCGTGGAGGAGGTTGAAGCTCAGCCAGATGCAGTAATAGGTAAGTTTTTGGTTAAGTCATTTACTACAGTTGTTCTTTTTGAAACTGGTGCATCGCATTCATACATATCAAGGGGATTTGTGGATAAGTTTAGCCTGCCCACTAAAACTCTTAAGACACCCATGCTAGTAAGCTCACCGGGAGCGGAGTATCTGACCGATCAAGGATGTTTTCAAGTGCCATTAAGTATAGGGAGGCATGTTTTCCCAGCGGATTTAATTATATTAGAATCCCAAGGTTTGGATGTAATGCAGGTATGGATTGGTTGTCGATGTATGGAGAAAACATCGATTGCGCGATGAAGTCGATTTTGCTTACCACCCGAAGGAAGGAGAATCAAGTATGTATCACGGCATGAGCGAGGAGAGCACATGTAAATTCCTTATCGGGAGTTGTGCGGGAAGAAGTACCGATGGCAAGGATTACCGGACGTGTTTTCGAAAGAGGTGCCAGGCTTGACACCGGATAGAGACATTGAGTTTCTGATTGAACTACTGCCAGGTACTGGGCCGATACCTAAGAGACCATATAGGATGCCAGCCCAAGATTAGGAGGAAATTAAGAAGCAGATTAAGGAGTTACTTGATAAAGGTTTTGTTCGCCCAAGTTCTTCGCCTTGGGGATCACCAGTACTTCTAGTGGAGTAGAAGGATGGATCATTAAGAATGGTTGTTGATTATCGCAGATTGAATGAAGTGACCATCAAGAACAACTACCCGTTGCTGATGATCAATGACTTGTTTGACCAGTTGCAAGGAGCTAAGGTGTTTTCAAAGATCGATTTGCGATCGAGGTACCATCGATTGAAGATTCGAGAGCGGGATATACCTAAGGCGGATTTTACCACAGTGCGGGCTGTATGAGTACACCGTTATGTCATTTGGTCGACTAACGACCTGCCTTTTTATGAACATGATGAACAAAGTGTTTATGGAGTTTTGGATAAGTTCGTCGTGGTGTTCATTGATGATATTTTGGTTTACTCAAAGAATGAAGAGGAACATAAGGAGCATTTGCGTTTGCTACTCGAGAAGCTCGAGAGAACACCGGTTGTATGCCAAGTTCAGCAAGTGTGAGTTTTGGTTGAAGGAAGTTGGATTTCTTGGACATGTTATATCCGGAGAAGGTATAGCGAGAGACCCCACTAAAGTGGTCCTTTGTAATAAAGCGGGAAGCGCCAACAACAGTTGGAGAGATCCGGTGTTTCCTTGGACTAGCAGGATACTACCGGAGATTTATTGAGAATTTCTCAAGGATTGCGAAGCCTATGACAGAATTATTGAAGAAGGAGACCAAGTTTATTTGGACTAAGGAGTGTGAAGCTAGTTTCCAAGAGTTGAAGAAACGTTTGGTTACCTCACCAGTATTAATCCTGCCAGATCAGACCAAGGATTATGAGGTGTATTGCGACGCTTCACGTCGAGGACTTGGAGCAGTGCTTATGCAGGAGGGAAGAGTTGTTTCATATGCTTCACGACAGCTTAAGCCTCATGAGCTAAATTATGCTACGCATGATTTGGGGTTAGCAGCCGTAGTGCATGCGTTGAAGACTTGGAGACACTTCCTCATTGGAAATCATTGTGAGGTGTATACGGATCACAAGAGTTTGAAGTACATCTTCACTTGAAGGAGCTAAATCGCAGCGAGAGGAGATGGTTGGAGCTCATTAAGGACTATGATATGAGATTACATTATCACCGGAAAGGCTAACGTTGTAGCAGACGCGTTGAGCCGTAAGAGTCACGTCAACACACTCTTGACGGAGAAATACCAAAGGAATTAGCCGAGGATCTTGAGAGCTATGTTTGGAAATAGTTCCAAGAGGCTATATAGCAGCATTGGAGATTGATCAACTTTGATGGACAAGATCGGGGAAGCTCGGAAGGCGACAAAAGATTGCCTCCATAAAGGAGAAAATGGCGAAGGAAAGGCTAAGGGATTTCGTGAGGATGAGCACGATACCCAATGGTTTGAAGACCGTGTTTATGTGCCCAGTGATCCGGAGATCAGGAAGTTGATTCTGCAAGAGGCCCATGATTCGCCATATTCGATTACCCCAGGAAATACCAAGATGCATTTGGATTTGAAGGATACTTTCTGGTGGACCGAAATGAAGAAGGATATTGCAGAGTACGTAGCAGTTTGTGATGTATGTCGAGGGTGAAGCAGAACATCGAAGCGGCAGGATTATTACAACCATTGCCTATACCGAATGGAAGTGGGATAAACTAGGTATGGATTTCATCACGGATTGCCCGGGACTCGTTAGGGCTATGACTCGATTTGGGTTGTAGTCGATCGTTTGTGAAGGTAGCTCATTTCATTCGATAAAGACTACCTACAGCGGTGCCAAATGGGCTAAGATATACATGACGAGGAGCGTATGTTTGCATGGAGTTCCGAGGAGTATCGTATCAGATAGAGGAACCCAATTCACCTCAAGGTTCTGGAAGCAGTTGCACGAGACTTTAGGAACCAGGATGGAGTTTAGCACGACTTTTCATCCACGACGAGATGGACAAACCGAGAGAGTCAACCAGATTTTGGAGGATATGCTTTGAGCTTGTGCTTTGGATTATGGATCAAGTTGGGATGACAATTTGCCATATCACGGAGTTTTCTTATAACAACGATTACCAAACCGATCGAAGATGGCCCCTTTGAAGCCTTATGCGGAAGGAGGTGCAGGACCCGTTGTTGTGGGATGAATTTGGAGACCGCCGATTGTTTGGACGGATTTGATTAAGGAGCACGAGCGGAAAGTAAAGTTGATTCGCGATAGGCTCAAGGTAGCCCAGTCAAGACAAAAGAGTTATGCGGATTCAAAACGCAAGGAGGCGAATCTGAAGTCGGAGCGAGTTTATCTTAGATGTATCGCCACCGAGGAGTTAAGCGTTTTGGAGTTAAAGGAAAGTTAAGCGCCCGATTTGTAGGACCATATCATGTTTTGGAGCGTATGGGAGAAGTTGCCTACAAGTTGGAATTACGAAGGATTGTCGAGTCCATAGCGTGTTCCATGTTTCTCGGTTGAAGAAGTGTCACGCAGAGATGTCCGATATACCCTTTGGAATCTGATTGCCACTGGAAGCGATTGATTGAATGATGATTTGACCTATGAGGAGAAACCAGTTAAGATTCTCGAGTTTGCCGGTCGAGTTACTCCAACAAGGTCATTAAATTTTGCAAGGTTCGATTGGAGCCACCACGGAGGATGAAGCCACACAGGGCGAGAGGAAGATTTGCTTAAGGACCACCCTCACCTATTTTCTAGCCAACCCGAATCTCGAGGGCGAGATTCATCTTAAGGGGGTAGGCTTGTAATATCCCAAATTTCCAATTTGGAATTTTATACATAGAGCATCATTGCATATCATATTTTTTCATTGCATTTTTCTCGATCCCAGAAATTCTACACAACTCAAGGACCCACGGAGAGAGTTGGGGATTTTCGTTATTTTCATATTTGAGTTTTCTCAAATTTTGAAAATAGGATCATTTGATTTTAATTATTTTATCTTCGATTATTTCTACTATCAAAATATGAGAGAGGGAATAAAATGACTTTCCCAAAATAAAGAAATAATGAAGATTTAATAAAAAATCAAATAAGATTTTATTTTGGAATTTTTCGCCTTTTTATTTGAATTTAGGAAAAATGCGCGTTTTTAGAAATTGCATTTAGGCCCCAAATAAATGTTCATTAAATCCGGCTTGATTTTAGAAGCCGGGGAAAATTTATTTCGGGAATTTTGGAGTCCGTTTAGTATTTCTTTTTATTTTTTTTCTGCCCGTAATTATTTAAAAAAACGTGCACTGACTTTGGGCTGTGCCCGAACGGGACTCCGCTCGGGGGCGCGCCTTTAAATAGCGCCGCCCGGCACCCCCCACCCGAGCATTGCCCCACCACCAAGCCACCGCCTGACCCACCAAGCCGCCACCATGCCCACCCGGGAAACCCTAACCCTAACCTAACCGCCGCCGCGCCGCCGACGCGCCGCCGCCTCGCGCGCCGCCGTGACCCGCCTTTGAGGTTTGCCGCCACCTCGTTTTCGTGCCAGTTTTTTTCGTTTTTTTTAGTTTTTTTATTTTTGTTTTTTTATTTAGTTTCGGTTTTTTTTCGGTGTAGGTTAAATAGCGAACGTTTGTTCGTTAGTTCGTTTAAACGAACGCGTTCGTCAGATTAGTTTAGTTAACGAACGTCCGTTCGTTAGCCCGTTCGTCGTTTTTCTTTTTCTCGGATTTAATCCGCCATTTTTCTGATCGCGATTCCAGATCCGATTTTCGTTTTAGTATAACTTTTCGCTCGTTTATCGGAATCAGGTGATTAAGGCGCCTGGAGTTTCGTCTCGAAACCCTCTTTCCGAATATTCTACTTAAACAAGTTTTTGCTTCCGTAAAATTTGACTTAGATCCAGATTAGTAAAACGAAGCTGTTTTCTTCCGCCGTTTGACTTTCGTTACTTCGTTTGATTTAATTCTTTTTGCAAACCAGAGTTCTTAAGTTGGACTATCTGGTTAGATCTATTTGAGTTTTACCTATGCATTAGATGAGTACTTATTGTATGCTTGTTTGTTTGTCTACGATAGAATACCCGTAGTGCGCCGCTTGTTACTTCGAGTCTCTAGGTTTCGCGGATCATCAGCAAGGCAAGTAACACTTTGATCATACCTCTTCTCATACCCGGTTTTTATGAATTAGATCTATCCTCAAACATTGCATGATTAGGATCTAATTAAATTGTGGGATGGGAAGTAGTTGAGGTAGTACCTATTACCTGTTTTATTATGAACCTTTGGGAGTTACTTCTCGTTTGCTTATTATGCCATGCTATGCTAGTAGGCGTGGATTGGGTGAGTGAATCCATGACGGATGTGAGATTGTATTTAATGGTTTATTTAAGGTGGCAACTTAAACACACATCCGGGTGGATTGAGGCACTGGTTTCTATCGAGGACATGCTGTATTTCTTTGGACCGCCACCCGGGCTCAAAGGGATCATGAGATTATTGAACTAGAAACTTCCGTGTGCAGCCACAAGCCATTATGGGCTCTGGCATAGTTGATTAAGTTGTGTGAACTCTTACGGGTAGACTAGCTGATGTAGGGGAAAGTAGGTGTACCGGTCTACCCACAAGTAAGGTGCTAGTGCTTCTGAAAGACTATGTCTCGGTCATCCGTTTCTCAAACATCTTGTAGTGCGAGAAATCAAACGGAGGCGATCGAGTCCTGCGGGGAAAAGTGCGCAAACCTCTGCAGAGTGTATAAACTAATCATTGTTAGCCGTGTCCCCGGTTATGGACAATCTTGAGTATCTAGTACTTGGAAATCATGTGAATCTCATCATGTTACTTCTAATTAATATTGTTGGGTTTGTTAATAAGTACTTTTAATTGGGATTGAGAATGCTGTCAACCGTTCTCAATGTTGAACAACCACCATGATGGTTAAATAAATTTATTCCTTTGCAGTAGGGAAAAGTTGGCTTTATGCAAAAACAGTAACCATAGAGCTTTCCACCAGCCATATATGCATGTAGTATAGGATTATCATTCCATTATTCTCTATGTGTTACATTGCGGCATATTCCATGTCTTGACCGTTTTGGCTGCAACATTTCATGTTGCGAGACTTTTCGAACGACAGTAAGGTGCTTAAGTCGTGGTTCTATACTCAGTGATGCCGTTGGAGTTGATGGACTCGCTTTTCTTCCAAGCCTTCCGCTGTTATCGTTATTAGATGGCCTTAAGCCATATTTATTTTATTAAGTTCTCTCTTGAGACATTCGATTGTAATAAGTGTGTGATTGCTACTCTGTTATAAATCCTCCGAGTATTGTGTGGTGTCAGCATTACTGATCTAGGGATGACACTGAGCACAGAGATCAGACTGTTTGACGTTTGGTCGCTACAATGATGGTATCAGAGAACACGCTGACTGTAGGACACGACCATTAAGCTAAAGCCCTAGATCACTACTCTCTCTTCTCATTTCTAACTCCTCATCTTTTCTACTCTTTTAGGATGACGGAAGCGAGGATCAAGTTCACTCAGCCGGATGAAGATACACCCTTTGGAGGACACCTGAAGGAAGTCACTAAGTACCTAAACATTAGATTACCAAGCTTCACCGGGACCTACAATTCCACTTTACCCGAAGAGGAGCGCTGGAAGATTCAAGCTCAAGTTCCCGGAAGGACGTTTGCGCCAATCACGGAGCCCATAGAGTGTGTTTTCAATGCACCATCCTGGAGTTTGGGAAAGAGTATGGCAGCTCACATAACCATGGGACGCATTGGAGAAGTTTACAAAGAAGACCTCAAGGATACTATCTACCAGATTTGCGGGCGCCGAGATGAACAATGGGAGATAGTTGGCACTAAGAAGGATCGATCCATTGCAGCTTTCATCCAGAGTTAAACCAGCACATTCGGCCTTGAGAAAACGGATGTGCGCAAACATGATGGAGTTGAAGACAGCAAAAGCCAAGATTATCGAACTAGAAGGAGGCGAAGGCCACTCGCAAGGACTACATGGAGGAGATTGTAGCTCTAGTGGGACAAAGCGGCGATCTTAAGGAGAAGATTGAAGAACTCATGGGAAATTCAGCACCGGAGGAGAAGATGAAGATTGCACCTGTCAGAGAACTACATCATCATCGGCGACACGATTCGATCCTAGTGATGATGATTTGAAGATGAAGCTGGAGCAGATATCATGGAGTCTTCATCGGAGCAGTTTTTCTAGTTGACCACCATAACAGTTGTAGATTTCCCCCATTTTATATTAGTTTTAGTTTCAGAACTTTGTAACGATAGATAGACCGTTGTATGCCCTTGTTTGAATTGATTGGAGTGATATTGTGTGATTTGTCTCATGTGCATATGGGTAGTGTTTCTCTCTAGACCTCATTTTATTCTTAACTCTCGCCTTTTCTTAAAACCCTCAGATGCCTCCGAGACGCGACCCCGGATTTGTTTTTCCGCCAGAGATCACTCAGTTGATTCAGCAGCAGAATGCCTTGATTCAAACATTGTTACAGAACCAAGGCAACAACAACAACAACAACAACCCACCGCCACCACCAACTGTTGACCATTTGACCCGTTTCTTAAGGCTGAATCCACCGGTGTTTTCCAGTAGCACCGAGCCGATTGTTGCAGATGATTGGCTCCGTAAGATAGGGAGGGAGTTGACCACTGCAGGATGTACAGATGGAGAAAGGGTGAAATTTGCCGCACATCAGCTCGAAGGACCCGCAACAGCATGGTGGGAAAATTTTACAGCCACATACCCTGTAGACACTATCACATGGGATCAGTTTCAGCAAGCTTTTCGTACTGCCCATGTTTGAGCAAGAGCTATGGCCATGAAGAAGCGTGAGTTTCGCAACTTGCGCCAAGGAGGACGGACAGTTGGCCAGTATGTAGATGATTTCAGTAAGCTAGCACGTTATGCCCCAGATGACGTTGCTATGGATGCAGCTAAGCAGGAGAAGTTTCTAGAAGAACTGAATGATGAGCTGAGCATGCAGTTGATGGTAGCCACTTTCAATAACTACCAGGAGTTGGTAGACCGTGCTCTCATGATTGAAGGGAAGCAGCAGCAGATTGACTATCGCAAGAGGAAGTATGGACAGGGGAAGAATAACTCTGGAGCTCAGTGAAACTTGATTTACCCCAAAGGCAGGGGACAATTTCAGCATACCCATGGAGGAGGTAGCTCGCACAACCATAATGGTACCAAGAATGGGAACGGGAATGGAGGAAGCAATGGACAAAACCGCACCAACCCGTCAACACCATCCAAGGTAGACCTGAGCCACATCACTTGCTTTAAGTACCGCAAGACTGGGCATTATGCAAATGATTGTGCAGAAGGCCAGAATGGAAATGGCAATGGAAGCTCAGGAAAGAAGCCAAATCCTTTCAACAGAGGACAAGTGAACCACGTTACCGTGGAGGAAGTTGAAGCTCGGCCGGATCTGATAATAGGTAAGTTTTGGTTAAGTCATTTACTACAGTTGTTCTTTTTGATACTGGTGCATCGCATTCATACATATCAAGGGGATTTGTGGATAAGTTTAGCCTGCCCACTAAAACTCTTAAGACACCCATGCTAGTAAGCTCACCGGGAGCGGAGTATACGGCCAGTCAAGGATGTTTTCAAGTGCCATTAGCTATAGGGAGGCATGTTTTCCCAACGGATTTAATTATATTGGAATCCCAAGGTTTGGATGTAATTCTGGGTATGGATTGGTTGTCGATGTATGTAGAAAACATCGATTGCGCCAGTAAGTCGATTTTGCTTACCACCCAGAAGGAAGGAGAATCAAGTATGTATCACGGCATGAGCAGAGGAGAGCACATGTAAATTCCTTATCAGGAGTTGTGCAGGAAGAAGTACCGGTGGTAAGGATTACCGGATGTGTTTCGGAAGAGTTGCGGAGCATGCCACGGATAGAGACATTGAGTTCTGATTGAACTCTTGCCGCACCTTTGGGCGATATCTAAGAGACCATATAGGATGCCGGCCCAAGATTTGGAGGAAATTAAGAAGCAGATTAAGGATTTACTGGATAATGGTTTTATTCGCCCAAGTTCTTCGCCTTGGGGATCACCAGTACTTCTAGTGGAGAAGAAGGATGGATCATTAAGAATGGTTGTTGATTATCGCGGATTGAATGAAGTGACCATCAAGAACAAGTACCCGTTGCCGATGATCAATGACTTGTTTGACCAGTTGCAAGGAGCTAAGTTGTTTTCAAAGATCGATTTGCGATCAGGGTACCATCAGTTGAAGATTCGAGAGCAGGATATACCTAAGACGGCTTTTACCACCAGGTACGGGCCGTATGAGTACACCGTTATGTCATTTGGTCCGACTAACGACTTTTGCCTATTTTATGAACATGATGAACAAAGTGTTTATGGAGTTTTTGGATAAGTTAAATCGTGGTGTTCATTGATGATATTTTGGTTTACTCGAAGAATGAAGAGGAACATAAGGAGCATTGCGTTTGGTACTCGAAGCTCGAGAGAACACGGTTGTATGCCAAGTTCAGCAAGTGTGAGTTTTGGTTGAAGGAAGTTGGATTTCTGGACATGTTATATCCGGAGAAGGTATAGCAAGAGACCCCACTAAAGTTGTCCTTTGTAACAAAGCGGGAAGCGCCAACAACAGTTGAGAGATCTGGAGTTTCCTTGGACTAGCAGGATACTACGGAGATTTATTGAGAATTTCTCAAGGATTGCGAAGCCTATGAGAATTCTTGAAGAAGGAGACCAAGTTTATTTGGACTAAGGAGTGTGAAGCTAGTTTCCAAGAGTTGAAGAAAGCGTTTGGTTACCTCACGGTGTTAATCTGCCAGATCGGACCAAGGATTATGAGGTGTATTGCGGCGCTTCACGTCGAGGACTTGGAGCAGTGCTTATGCAGGAGGGAAGAGTTGTTTCGTATGCTTCACGACAGCTTAAGCCTCATGAGCTAAATTATGCTACGCATGATTTGGGGTTAGCAGCCGTAGTGCATGCGTTGAAGACTTGGAGACACTTCCTCATTGGAAATCATTGTGAGGTGTATACGGATCACAAGAGTTTGAAGTACATCTTCACGCAGAAGGAGCTAAATCTCAGGCAGAGGAGATGGTTGGAGCTCATTAAGGACTATGATATGAGATTACATTATCACCCCGGAAAAGCTAATGTTGTAGCAGACGCGTTGAGCCATAAGAGTCACGTCAACACACTAATGACGGGAGAAATACCAAAGGAATTAGCCGAGGATCTTCGAGAGCTATGTTTGGAAATAGTTCCGAGAGGCTATGTAGCAGCATTGGACATTCAGTCAACTTTGATGAACAAGATCAGGGAAGCTCAGAAGACTGACAAAGAGATTGCCTCCATAAAGGATAAAATGAGCGAAGGAAAGGCTAAGGGATTTCGTGAGGATGAGCACGATACCCTATGGTTTGAAGATCGTGTTTATGTGCCCAGTGATCCGGAGATCAGGAAGTTGATTCTGCAAGAGGCCCATGATTCACCATATTCGATTCACCCAGGAAATACCAAGATGCATTTGGATTTGAAGGATACTTTCTGGTGGACCGGAATGAAGAAGGATATTGCAGAGTACGTAGCAGTTTGTGATGTTTGTCAAAGGGTGAAGGCGAACATCGAAGCCAGCGAGGATTATTACAGCCATTGCCTATACCGAATGGAAGTGGGATAAACTAGGTATGGATTTCATCACGGATTGCCCAGGACTCGTTCGAGCTATGACTCGATTTGGGTTGTAGTCGATCGTTTGTGAAGGTAGCTCATTTCATTCGATAAAGACTACCTACACAGAAGTGCCAAATTGGCTAAGATATACATGACGAGGATTGTATGTTTGCATGGAGTTCGAGGAGTATCGTATCGATAGAGGAACCCAATTCACCTCAAGGTTACGGAAGCAGTTGCACGAGACTTTAGGAACCGGTGGAGTTTAGCACGACTTTTCATCCATGCATGATGGACAAACCGAGAGAGTCAACCAGATTTTGGAGGATATGCTTAGAGCTTGTGCTTTGGATTATGGATCAAGTTGGGATGACAATTTTCCATATGCGGAGTTTTCTTATAACAACAGTTACCAAACCATCGAAGATGGCCCTTTTGAAGCCTTATGCGGAAGGAGGTGCGAGGACCCGTTGTTGTGGGATGAAGTTGGAGGCCGCCGGTTGTTTGGACCGGATTTGATTAAGGAGCCTGAACGGAAAGTAAAGTTCATTCGCGATAGGCTCAAGGTAGCCCAGTCAAGACAGAAGAGTTATGCGGATTCAAAACGCAAGGAGACAGAATACAAAGTCGGAGACAGAGTTTATCTTCGTGTATCGCCACTTCGAGGAGTTAAGCGTTTTGGAGTTAAAGGAAAGTTAGCGCCCCGATTTGTAGGATCATATCATGTTTTGGAACGTATGGGAGAAGTTGCCTACAAGTTGGAATTACCCGAAGGATTGTCAGGAGTCCATGACGTGTTCCATGTTTCTCAGTTGAAGAAGTGTCACGCAGAGATGTCCGATATACCACTGAGAGATACAGTGCCACTGGAAGCGATTCAGTTGAATGATGATTTGACCTATGAGGAGAAACCAGTTAAGATTCTCGAGTTTGCCAGTCGAGTTACTCGCAGCAAGGTCATTAAGTTTTGCAAGGTTTAGTGGAGCCACCACACAGAGGATGAAGCCACCTGGGAGCGAGAGAAAGATTTGCTTAAGGACCACCCTCACCTATTTTCTAGCCAACCCGAATCTCGAGGGCGAGATTCATCTTAAGGGGGTAGTTTATAACATCCCAAATTTCCAATTTGGAATGTTATACATAGAGCATCATTGCACATCATATTTTTTCATTGCATTTTTCTCGATCCCAGAAATTCTACACAACTCAAGGACCCACAGAGAGAGTTGGGATTTTCGTTATTTTCATATTTGAGTTTTCTCAAATTCTGAAAATAGGATCATTTGATTTTAATTATTTTATCTTTGATTATTTCTACTATCAAAATATGAGAGAGGGAATAAAATGACTTTCCCAAAATAAAGAAATAATGAAGATTTAATAAAAATCAAATAAGATTTTATTTTGGAATTTTTAGCCTTTTTATTTGAATTTAGGAAAAATGCGTTTTCAAAATTGCATTTAGGCCCCAAATAAATGTTCATTAAATCCGTCTTGATTTTAGAAGCGGGAAAATTTATTTAGAATTTTGAGTCCGCTTAGTATTTCTTTTATTTTTTTCTGCGAGTAATTATTTAAAAAATCGCCTTGACTTTGGGCCGCCCTCGGCGGGACTCCGCTCGAGGCAGCCTTTAAATACTGCCATGGCCCCAAACCCACCGAGCCGCCGCCAAGCCCACCTGGCCACGGCGCCACCCGGGAAACCCTAACCTAACCCTAGCTACCATTGCCGTGACCCGCCCGAGGTTCGCCGCCGCCTCGTTATCCGCCCCGGTTTTTTTTATAAAAACCGAGCGGTTTTTCTTCGGTTTTATTTCGGGTTTCTTTTTCGGTTTTTTTTATTTTCGTTTTTTATTTAGTTTCGGCTTTTTTTCGGTTTAGGTTAAATAGCGAACGTTCGTTCGTTAGTTCGTTTAAACAAACGCATTCGTCAGATTAGTTTAGTTAACGAACATCCGTTCGTTAACCCGTTCGTCGTTTTTCTTTTTCTCGGATTTAATCCGCGATCTTTCTGATCGCGATTCCAGATCCGATTTTCGTTTTAGTATAACTTTTCGCTCGTTTATCGGAATCAGGTGATTCAAGCGCCTGGAGTTCATCTCGAAACCCTCTTTCCGAATATTCTACTTAAACAAGTTTTTGCTTCTGTAAAATTTGACTTAGATCCAGATTAGTAAAACAGAGCTGTTTTCTTCCGCCGTTTGACTTTCGTTGCTTCGTTTTATTTGATTCTTTTTGCAAACCGGAGTTCTTAAGTTGGACTATCTGGTTAGATCTATTTGAGTTTTACCTGTGCATTAGATGAGTACTTATTGTATGCTTGTTTGTTTGTCTGCGATAGAATACCCGAAGTGCGCCGCTTGTTACTTCGAGTCTCTAGGTTTCGCGGATCATCAGCAAGCCAAGTAACACTTTGATCATACCTCTTCTCATACCCGGTTTTTATGCATTAGATCTATCCTCAAACATTGCATGATTAGGATCTAGTTAAATTGTGGGATGGGAAGTAGTTGAGGTAGTACCTATTACCTGTTTTATTATGAACCTTTGGGAGTTACTTCTATGTTTGCTTATTATGCCATGCTATGATAGTAGACGTGGATTGGGTGAGTGAATCCATGACAGATGTCAGATTGTATTTAATGGTTTATTTAAGGTGGCAACTTAAACACACATCCGGGTGGATTGAGGCACTGGTTTCTATCGAGACTTACTGATTTCTTGGACCGCCACCCAGGCTCAAAGGGATCATGAGATTATTCGAACTAGAAACTTCCGTGTGCATCCACAAGCCATTATGGGCTCTGGCATAGTTGATTAAGTTGTGCGAACTCTTACGGGTAGACTAGCTGATGTAGGGGAAAGTAGGTGTACCGTTCTACCCACAAGTAAGGTGCTAGTGCTTCTGAAAGACTATGTCTCGGTCATCCGTTTCTCAAACATCTTTTAATGCGAGAAATCAAACGGAGGCGACCGAGTCTTGTGGGGAAAAGTGCGCAAACCTCTGCAGAGTGTATAAACTAATCATGGTTAGCCGTGTCCCCGGTTATGGACAATCTTGAGTATCTAGTACTTGGAAATCATGTGAATCTCATCATGTTACTTCTAATTAATATTGTTGGGTTTGTTAATGAGTACTTTTAATTGGGATTGAGAATGCTATCAACCATTCTCAATGTTTAACAACCACCATGATAGTTAAATAAATTTATTCCTTTGTAGTAGGGAAAAGTTGGCTTTATGCAAAAACTGTAACCATAGAGCTTTCCACCAGCCATATATGCATGTAGTATAGGATTATCATTCCATTATTCTCTATGTGTTACATTGCCAGCATATTCCATGTGCTGACCCATTTTCGGGCTGCAACGTTTCATGTTGCAGACTTTTCAGACGACGAGTAAGGTGCTTAAGTCATGGTTCTATACTCAGTGATGCCGTTGGAGTTGATGGACTCGCTTTTCTTCCAAGCCTTCCGCTGTTATCGTTATTAGATGGCCTTAAGCCATATTTATTTTATTAAGTTCTCTCTTGAGACATTCGATTGTAATAAGTGTGTGATTGCTACTCTGTTATAAATCCTACTGTGTGGTGTCAGCATTACTGATTGAGGGATGACACTGAGCACGTAGAGATCGACTATTTGAGGTTTGGTCGCTACAAAGATGGTATCGAGCACCACGTTGATGTGAGGACACGACCATTAAGCTAAAGCCCTAGATCACTACTCTCTCTTCTCATTTCTAACTCCTCATCTTTTCTACTCTTTTAGGATGGCCAGGCGAGGATCAAGTTCACTCGGCGAGGATGAAGATACACCCTTTGGAGGACACACGAAGGAAGTCACTAAGTACCTAAACATTGGATTACCAAGCTTCACGGGACCTACAATTCCACTTTACCCGAAGAGGAGCTATTTGAAGATTCAAGCTCAGGTTCCGGAAGGGCGTTTGCGCCAATCACGGAGCCCATAGAGTGTGTTTTCAATGCACCATCCTGGAGTTTGGGAAAGAGTATGGCAGCTCACATAACCATGGGATGCATTGGAGAAGTTTACAGAGAAGACCTCAAGGATACTATCTACCAGATTTGCGGTCGCCGAGATGAACAATGGGAGATAGTTGGCACTAAGAAGGATCGATCCATTGCAGCTTTCATCCAGGAGTTAAACCAGCACATTCGACGCCAGGAAAACCAGATGTGCGCAGACATGATGGAGTTGAAGACAGCAAAAGCCAATATTATCGAACTAGAAGGAGAACTGAAGGCTACTCGCAAGGACTACATGGAGGAGATTGTAGCTCTAGTGGGACAAAAGCGGCGATCTTAAGGAGAAGATTAAAGAACTCATGGGAAATTCAGCACCGGAGGAGAAGAGGAAGATTGCACTGTCGAGAACTACATCATCATTGGCGACACGATTCCGATCCTAGTGATGATGATTTGAAGATAAAATGGAGCAGATATCATGGAGTCTTCATCGAGCAGTTTTCTAGTTGACCACCATAACAGAGTAGATTTCCCCATTTTATATTAGTTTTAGTTTCAGCACTTTGTAACGATAGATAGACCTTTATATGCCCTTGTTTGAATTGATTGGTGTGATATTGTGTGATTTGTCTCATGTGCATATGGGTAGTGTTTCTCTCTAGACCTCATTCTATTCTAACTCTCGCCTTTTCTTAAAACCGTCAGATGCCTCCGAGACGCAACCCCGGATTTGTTTTTCCGCCAGAGATCACTCAGTTGATTCAGCAGCAGAATGCCTTGATTCAAACATTGGTACAGAACCAAGGCAACAACAACAACAACAACCCACCGCCACCACCAACTGTTGACCATTTGACCCGTTTCTTAAGGCTGAATCCGCCGGTGTTTTCCAGTAGCACCGAGCCGATTGTTGCAGATGATTGGCTCCGTAAGATAGGGAGGGAGTTGACCACTTCAGGATGTATAGATGGAGAAAGGGTGAAATTTGCCGCACATCAGCTCGAAGGACCTGCAGCAGCATGGTGGGAAAATTTTACAGCCACATACCCTGTAGACACTGTCACATGGGATCAGCCAACAAGCTTTCCAGATTGCCCATGTTTCAGCAGGAGCTATGGCCATGAAGAAGCGTGAGTTTCATAACTTGCGCCAAGGAGGATGGACGGTTAGCGAGATGTAGATGATTTGATGAAGCTAGCACGTTATGCCCCGGATAGCGTTACTACGGATGCGACTAAGCGGGAGAAGTTTCTAGAAGGATGAATGATGAGCTGAGCATCCAGTTGATGGTAGCCACTTTCAATAACTACCAGGAGTTGGTAGACCGTGCTCTCATGATTGAAGGGAAGCAGCAGTAGATTGACTATCGCAAGAGGAAGTATGGACAGGGGAAGAATAACTCTGGAGCTCAGCAGAAACTTTGATTTACCCCAAAGACAGGGGGACAATTTCAGCATACCCATGGAGGAGGTAGCTCGCACAACCATAATGGCACCAAGAATGGGAACGGGAATGGAGGAAGCAATGGACAAAACCGCACCAACCCGTCAACACCATCCAAGGTAGACCTGAGCTACATCACTTGCTTTAAGTGCCGCAAGACTGGGCATTATGCAAATGATTGTGCAGAAGGCCAGAATGGAAATGGCAATGGAAGCTCAGGAAAGAAGCCGAATCCTTTCAACAGAGGACAAGTGAACCACGTTACCGTGGAGGAGGTTGAAGCTCGGCCAGATGTAGTAATAGGTAAGTTTTTGGTTAAGTCATTTACTACAGTTGTTCTTTTTGATACTGGTGCATCGCATTCATACATATCAAGGGGATTTGTGGATAAGTTTAGCCTGCCCACTAAAACTCTTAAGACACCCATGCTAGTAAGCTCACCGGGAGCGGAGTATCTGCCGGATCAAGGATGTTTTCAAGTGCCATTAAGTATAGGGAGGCATGTTTTCCCAACGGATTTAATTATATTGGAATCCCAAGGTTTGGATCTAATTCTGGGTATGGATTGGTTGTCGATGTATGGAGAAAACATCGATTGCGCCAGTAAGTCAATTTTGCTTACCACCCCAGAAGGAAGGAGAATCAAATATGTATCACGGCATGAGCCTAGGAGAGCACATGTAAATTCCTTATCAGGAGTTGTGCAGGAAGAAGTACCAGTGGTAAGGGATTACCCGGACGTGTTTAGGAAGAGTTGCGGGCATGCCACGGATAGAGACATTGAGTTTCGATTGAACTACTGCCGAGCCTTTGGGCGATATCTAAGAGACCATATAGGATGCCAGCCCAAGATTTGGAGGACATTAAGAAGCAGATTAAGGAGTTACTGGATAAAGGTTTTATTCGCCCAAGTTCTTTGCCTTGGGGATCACCAGTACTTCTAGTGGAGAGGAAGGATGCATCATTAAGAATGGTTGTTGATTATCGCGGATTGAATGAAGTGACCATCAAGAACAAGTACCCGTTGCCGATGATCAATGACTTGTTTGACCAGTTGCAAGGAGCTAAGGTGTTTTCAAAGATCGATTTGCGATCAGGGTACCATCAGTTGAAGATTCGAGAGCAGGATATACCTAAGACAGCTTTTACCACCAGGTATGGGCTGTATGAGTACACCATTATGTCATTTGGTCTGACTAACGCACCTGCCTATTTTATGAACATGATGAACAAAGTGTTTATGGAGTTTTTGGATAAGTTCGTCGTGGTGTTCATTGATGATATTTTGGTTTACTCGAAGAATGAAGAGGAACATAAGGAGCATTTGCGTTTGGTACTCGAGAAGCTCAGAGAACACCAGTCGTATGCCAAGTTCAGCAAGTGTCTGTTTTGGTTGAAGGAAGTTGGATTTCTTGGACATGTTATATCCGGAGAAGGTACATCAGTAGACCCCACTAAAGTTGTCACTGTAACAAACTGGGAAGCGCCAACAACAGTTATCCGCAAATCCCCTTGATATGAATGAATGCGATGCGCCAGTATCAAAAAGAACAACTGCAATAAATGACTTAACCAAAAACTTACCTATTCTCGTGATCCGCTGAGCTTCAACCTCCTCCACGGTAACGTGGTTCACTTGTCCTTTGTTGAAAGGGTTCGGCTTCTTTCCTGAGCTTCTATTGCCATTTCCATTCTGGCCTTCTGGACAATCGTTTGCATAATGCCCAGTCTTGCGACACTTAAAGCAAGTGATGTGGCTCAGGTCTACCTTGGATGGTGTTGACGGGTTGGTGCGGTTCTGTCCATTGCTTCCTCCATTCCCGTTCCCATTCTTGGTGCCATTATGGTTGTGCGAGCTACCTCCTCCACGGGTATGCTGAAATTGTCCTCCGGCTTCGGGTAAAGCGAAGTTTCTGCTGAGCCAGAGTTATTCTTCCCCTGTCCATACTTCCTCTTGTGATTGTCAATCTGCTGCTGCTTCCCTTCAATCCTGAGAGCACGATCTACTAACTCCTGGTAGTTATTGAAGCTCATCATTCAGTCCTTCTAGAAACTTCTCCTGCTTAGCGGCATCCGTAGCAACGTCATCTGGGGCGTAACGTGCTAGCTTATCAAATCATCTACATACCGCTAACCGTCTGCCCTCCTTGGCGCAAGTTATGAAACTCACGCTTCTTCATGGCCATAGCTCCCGCTGAAACATGGGCAGTCTGGAAAGCTTTTGAAACCGATCCCATGTGACAAAGTGTCTCTGGTAAGTGGCTGTAAAATTCTCCCACCATGCCGCATGGGTCCTTCTAGCTGGTGCGACAAACTTCACCCTTTCTCCATCTGTACATCATGCAGGTCAACTCCCTCCTATCTTCGGAGCCAATCATCTGCAACAATCGGCTCGGTGCTACTGGAAAACACCGGCGGATTTAGCCTTAAGAAACGGGTCAGATGGTCAACAGGTGGTGGTGGTGGTGGGTTGTTGTTGTTGTTGCCTTGGTTCTGTACCAATGTTTGAATCAAGGCACTCTGCTGCTGAATCAACTGAGTGATCTCTGGCGGGAAAACAAATCCGGGGTCGCGTCTCGGAGGCATCCGAGGGGTTTAAAGAAAAGACGAGAGTTAAGAATAGAATGAGGTCTAGAGAGAAACACTACCCATATGCACATGAGAAAAAATCACACAACATCACTCCAATCAATTAAAACAAGGGCATACAACGGTCTATCTATCGTTACAAAGTGCTGAACTAAAACTAATATAACATGGGGGTTGTCGGTGTACTAGAGTAGGGGTACCCTAGTATCCCGAACTCGTGCACGGGCAGTTGTAGCACCCCGCGGCAGGGCTGGCCCGATGACCGCCAAGATCTCAATGGCTCCTTTGGAGCCATTCAAGAACAAAGTAATCAAGGCCCGGCAAGAGGAGCTTGCGGGAAGGCCACTCGTATGCTGAAGAAACAAGGCCCGGCAAGAGGAGCTTGCCGAGAAGGCTTGGTGAGCGATAAGCTCCCCGAGCGACAAGAACCTTGCCGCTGCAAGATACTCGCCGTGCAAGTGACCTCTTCATCTCCGCTCCAGATCACCCGCCAACGTGTCACCACGGGCTCTCCCAAGCACGCGTGTCGACGGGCTGTGCAGCCCGTGAGGGAGCAGCGATAAGCGGCGCCGACAAGCTACCATCGTGGCAAACGGAGGCGACTTGACGGTCCCTGTTACCTTTGTTAAAGGCGATCGAGACGGGCATTGATGACTCTTGTCCCTTGTCACGAGTTAGGTATAGATTATCATGACACCTTTGCATAAAGCGTGTACCAACCTATGTTTTTACTATCTTACCCTTCCCTACTTGCCACATGTGGTGACCCCTTGTGCCTATAAAAGGAGGCCCAAGTGCAACGTGAAAGGGTTCTGCTCCGCCCAACTTAGTTCATTCGACCCACATACACTCGAGCTAGGTTTTGTAGCCCTCATTGCTCCCTAGCAAGAACACAATATAATCCACAAAGCAGCAGTAGGAGTGTTATCTCTCCGGAGAGCTCCGAAGCTGGGTAAATCTGCTCGTGTGCATCGCCTCGATCCGCTCTTTGTGCAATCTCCGCCCCCCCTCCGAACCACAAGGGACCCAGGTCACATAGGTGTTCGTGGGCCACGATCAGCTTCCCCGACATCTTTGGCGCGCCAGGTAGGGGGCGGCGAGGCTGCGTGAACCCGATCCGGCGGTCACACGAGCAACTTCATCAACATCTTCGTCAACATGGCGCCGAAGAAGAAGTCTTCGGCAGCAGCAGAGCCGTCGCGTCGAACCCACCACCACCGGAGCTGTCGTGGTGGGGGAACGCTGTGGCGGAGGAACCGCGTCGCCGAGAGCCCACAACGCCGCCAGGTCCAAGAACAAGGCAGCGCAGCGCCGGCGTCCGAGTCCGCACCGCGCCCTTCTCGGGGAGGCGGGACCGACAGCGTCATGATGCTCGCGCACCATACGCCGCTGGATCAAGGCCTGCTGGAGGATCCCGAGGCCCTCGAGACCGCATGTACCTCAAAGATGTCGAGACGAGTGGAGTACGGTCGCCATGGATGCTGCTCCTCCTAACTTGGTTAGAGTCCGAGCACATCCCGTCCTCGCCACGCACTCCATTGCCACCACCACACCAGCGAAGCCTTGGCAAGAGCACAGCTACTTTAGACTACCCTCAACGGCCGACAAGGTCGCATTTAATGGAGGGCCACAATCCGAGCCTCATCGGCTTTGCCAACGGCGACGCTCTGCGGCAACCAAAGCGCTCTCACCGCGGCAAGGCGACAAGGCACGAGCCGATGGCGACGAGATTTGCGGGGTGCAGCCACCGCACTCCCTTCCGAAGGCCACGATCGCCGACTCGCCGGATCCACCTCGACAGCGACTCCACAGCGTCGCCGGATCCGCGAGCTCGTCGCGACCAGCGCCAAGTTCTTTGAGAACGGCAAGAAGAAGACGCCGAACCCAGATCGAAGCGCCGAAGAGAAGCGCGCCGTCAATCCGACCAGCGCCGGCCCATCGTTGATATGCATGCGCCAGGAAAACCAGGCGACTTGCCGTACGCAGTGGGTTGCCCTGCGTTCACTCGTGAGCTGCGGCAAGTCCGGTGGCCCGACAAGAAAAACTTCAAACCAGATGTGCCGGAGAAGTATGATGGCAGGACACACCCATCGGAGTTCCTCAACATCTACACCATCGCGGTGCAGGCCGCGGGAGGACGAGACGACAAGATCCTCGCCAACTACTTTCCCCTGGTGCTTAAGCCAAACGTCAGATCTTGGCTCATGCACTTGCCGGATGGCTCTATTTCTTCTTGGGCAGATTTGTGCCACCAGTTTGTTGGCGCCGCACGGGCGGCCACAAGCCTCATGGCGGAGAGTGACTCCACCTGCTTGCCCGAAGGAGGAGAGTCCTGCGCAAGTTCATCCGAGATTTAGTCGAGTGCACTACAACATCCTGACGTCCACCCTGCCGCGGTGATCGGTGCATTTCATCGTAATGTACGAAACCGCAGGATGAGGGAGGAGATGGCGATGTGCAAAGTGAAAGACGTCAGTGAGCTCTACGCCTGGCCGACAAGTGTGCACTGCTGAAGAAGGAAGAAGACTCCTGTGAGAGAATGTGGGAGTAGAGTCTCGACAAGGAGGAGATCGCCCAAGGAAGAGTCGTGCTAAACAATGTAAAGAAGAAAAACCAAGAAGTACTAGTTGTCGAGCAAGACGGCGGTGGAGGTGGCGCCTGCAAGGCTAAGACTAGCGGCTCCGGCAAGGAGGTTGCACGACGCCGACCGCCAAGCGTGTGGCGGCCACGACAAGCCCGACAGCCCAACAAGCAAGATCAGAAGATCCACCGCACCAAGGGCCACGATCTCCGAGCTGCAAGAAAGTCGAGCAGCTTGTTGAGCTACGAAAGCTGAATACGAGCGCCGAGACAAGGAGAAGGCCTGGAAGGTGCAGTGCAGCAAGTAAGAAGAGACCCGGCGGGGAGGACGCCGCGGCAAGGCCAAGCAGCGGCAAGGTGACAGACCTCCCCGCGGCCGCGACAAGGAAGAAGACGAAGATGAAGATGACGAGGACATGGAAGACGATGAAGCTGACGAGCAGGAGTTCCAGAAGGCAACGGAGGTCCTTTGCGTTGATGGTGGTGCGTCTCTACATACCTCGCACCGCCAACTCAAGCAATGGGTACGTGAGGTCAATGCAGCAGAACCATCCATAGAGTCACGCAAACCTCTGAAGTGGTCCAGCACGCCCATCATCTTTGACATTGAGGATCACCCCGATCGCATCACTGCAGTCGGGTGCTTGCCGATGTTGGTCTCACCAACCATCCGCAACCTCAAGGTCACAAAGATGCTGGTTGACGGCGGGCCGCCTGAATTTGATCTCCTCTGCGGTGCTCCGTAAGCTTCAAATCCTCGACAACCTCGAAGAGACCGGTACTTTCCAAGGAATCAACCCAGAAGGAGCAAGCCCAAAGGGAAGATCACGTTGCGGTAACATTCGGCAATGAGCTCAACTTCAGGCGAGAGGGTCACGTTTGACGTTGCCGATTTCCCATTGCCCTACAATGGCATAATTGGTCGCCCAAAGACTCGCCAAGTTCATGGACGCCTCATTATGCTTACAACCTACTCAAAATGCCCGCCCGATAAGCGTCATTTCGTCCATGGCGACAAGAAGGATGCGCTTATCTGCGCCGACAAGATTTACCGGGATGCAGCAGCCGCAACAGAGATAGCGAACCCCTTGTCATTTGAAGCTCCCCGGGAAGAAGAAGACCACCAAGTCCGGCAAGAGCTCATTGCCACTCCAGAAGCGCACCTCTTGAGTGCTGCGCTACCGTCGAGGACGCACCATCGAGCTCCACCGCAAGTGCAAGAAGACGATGGCAGCTCCGCCAAGACCAAGAAGGTGCCCGCCAAAGAGGACGGCAGACTGGTGGTACCTTCACCATCGTGCCATGCTTGATCCTAAATAGGAAGGCGAAGCTCGTTGCTTTCAGCGGGCGAATGTCGATGTGTTTGCATGGCAACCATCCGACATCCCCGTGTTCCTGTGAAAGTAATTGAGCACCACCTAGCTGTTTGTCCTCACGCCGCCCGCCAAGCAAAAAGTTAGGAAACAGCAAAGGAGCGCCAAGAGTTCATAGCGAAGAAATCAAGAAATTGGAAGTAGCAGGCTTGTCGAGGAGTCTCCATCCCACGTGGTTGGCCAATCCGTAGTTGTATCGAAGGCTAATGGGAAATGGAGACTTTGTATCGACTTCACCGATGTTAATAAAGCTTGTCCAAAGACCCATTTCCCTTGCAGCGCAGATCGACCAGATTGTTGACTCCACGGCTGGATGTGATCTGCTTTCATTTCTTGATGCATATTCAGGATACCATCGATCTTCATGGCGAAGAAGATGAAGAGAAAACCGCATTCATTACACCATGTGGCACGATCGCTTCATACGGATGCCTTTCGGTTTAAAGAATGCCGGTTCAACCTTTGCAAGAGTAGTCCGTGATGCCTTCGAGCCACAAATACACGAAATGTAGAAGCCTACATGGATGACATAGTGGTCAAGAGCAAGGACAAAGCAACTCGGTTCAGATTTGGATGAAACATTTGCAAATCTGCGCAAGATCAACCTCAAGCTCAACCCCGAGAAGTGCGTGTTTGGAGTCCCTTCCGCAAGCTTCTCGGGTTCTTTGTGTCTCAGCGGGAATTGAAGCCAATCCCGACAAGATCAAGGCCATTGAGCAGATTGAAGCACCAAAGCGCCAAGGATGTCGGAAGGCTTGCGGTTATTGCGTGGCTGCTCTCAGCAGGTTCATCTCTAAGTATCTTGAGCGCCGCCTGCCATTTTTCAAGATTTTGAAAAGGCAGGTCCAATGAAATGGACTCCGGCGGAGGCTGCGCTGCAGGACTTGAAGAGATACCTGTCTTCCACTCCAATACTTGTCGCACCTAGGCCACAAGAGAAAGTTGCTGTATATAGCGGCAACCAATCAAGTACTTAGTGCTGCATTAGTAGCGAGAGAGGGAGGCAGATGATGAGCGGCAACCAAGGCAGACGATCCAGCGACAAGCAAGGGCTTCGTCGTCAAGCTCGTCCCGATAAGGACAGATCGGCGCGAGGTTGCGACAAGACACGAAGAAGATGGTGCAATACTTGTTTACTTTGTCGGTTCCCTTACGCAGGGGCTAGGTCAAGGTACTCTGGCGTGCAAAAGTTGCTTTCGCCTCCTCATGGCCTCGAGAAAGCTGCGCGCCATTACTTCCAAGCAAATGAGATAACATTGTCACCGCTTCCGCTGAAAAGGATATTACAAAATCCAAAGCAGGCGTAATTGTCGAGTGGGCTTTCGAACTGTCAAGCTTTGGCCTCAAGTTTGAAAGCACTTCAACTATTCAGCGAGCATTGGCAGAATTCATAGCTGAATGGACGCCAACGCAAGATGAAGAAATTCGAGACGAGCATCCCGCCAAAGAGGCAAATAAAGAGTGGCTGATGTACTTTGATGGTGCTTTCTCATTGCCAAGCGCCAAGGCGGTCGCTTATCGCACTCCACCGGAGAGCACCTCAAATACATAGTCCGGATGCACTTTCCCAAGGAACAAGCAACAAACAATCTGCAGAGTATGAAGGTTTGCTTGCGGTCTCGTGGATGCGGTAGACCTTGGGATCAAAAGCTCATTGTCGGGGGACTCGCATGGCTGGTCGTCCGCCAAGTAAATAAAGATTATCGAGAGTCTGTTGATGGAGGCCTACGCCGATGAAGTGAGAAAGCTAGAAGAGCACTTTGAAGGCTCGCAAATGGAACACGTTCCAAAAGCTCGTAATGATATAGTGATGGCCTCTCCAAATGTGCCGCACTTAAGTTACTGTGGAACCAGGAATTTTTGTGCTCAAGCCGACTCACCAACCGTAACACCGCCAACAGATGAGCAAGAAGAGAAATTGGTTTCGGTGACTACTTTCCGCAGAGCTCCCCGAGCCGCCGCCAAGAAGGTCCCTAAAATCAATACAAATATCACCGAGGAGCATCTGCTCCACAAACCCTATGGTTTGTCTCGCTGAAGCGCACGCTCCCGACAAGATTTGCTCCGGCAAGCTTGCGAGGGATCATCAAGTCTCGGCAGAACCACGTGTTCTTGCCGTGGAAGCTAATGTTCCCAAAGGGTAGATGAGCCTTTGGTCCTTGTTGTCGAGCCACGTGCTCCAAAGATGGCATGACAAATCGTCCATTTCCTTCTTGACAGGAGAACTTCCCAAGAGCAAGAAGAAGCGGAAAAAGTAGCCCGCAGTCAAGTATGTATCAGTTTGTTGACAACATCCTATATGTAAGAAGACTCAACGGTGTGAAATTGAAGTGTATTTGCGGGAAGATGGATGAAGCTGCTGGCAGAGATACATGGAGGCATATGTGGTCACCACATTGGCGCAAGAGCACTTGCCAAGCAAAGCTTTCCGGCAAGGTTTCTTCGGCCGAAGCCTCCAGATGCAACCGCACAAGTAACCAAGGGTGAAGCGCAAGGCCCATTCCAAACAGATACACCAACCAGCTCAAGCTCTCCGGACAATCCCTTTATCCTGGCCCTTTTTCGGTCTAGGGGCTCGACATCCTCGGCCCCTTTCCCGAAGTTGTCGGGGCTTTGAGTACTTGTACGCTGTAATCGACAAGTTCACAAAGTGGCCGGAAGTGGAACCAGTGAGGAAGGTGACAAAGATCGTGATCAAGTTCTTTAGGTCAATTGTTTGCCGCTTTGGGATTCCTAACGGATCATCACCGACAACGGCACACAGCTCACGAGCCGCACCTTCATGCGAGACGCCCAAGATCTTGGCGCCAAGATCTGCTTTGCTTCGTTGCTCATCCGAGAAGCAACGGTCAAGCAGAGAGAGCAAACGCTGAAGTGGCTGCGGGGACTCAAGACCAGAACTTTCGATAGGCTGCACAAGTGCGGAAGAAATTGGATAGAGGAGCTGCCGGTGGTTCTTTGGTCGATCAGGACGACGCCAAATCGAGCCACTGGCCAGACACCTTTCGCTCTAGTCTATGGAGCAGAGGCAGTTCTCCCCACGGAACTCGTATACGGGTCACCACGAGTGCTCGCTTATGATGAGCTTGAGCAAGAGCAGCTGCGATAAGATGACGCTGATCCTCGAGGGAAGATCGCCTTCAAAGGCTTTATGACGAGCTGCTCATTATCGCAAGCTTTGCGCGCCGCTACCATAGCCGCAGTTAACGCGAGAAGTTTCGAGGAAGGCGACCTTGTTCTTCGTAGCGCTCAGTCCGCCAAGAATTCCAACAAGTTGACCTTGAAGGGAAGGCCCTTATCGGGTGAAATGAGTCACTAGGCCCGCGCTGTCATGCCTTTGAGACCGAAGATGGCGTTCCGTGAGCAATTCCTGGAATATAGAGCATCTTCGCAAGTTTTACCCATATAAGTAGCGGTTGCCGGACCTGCTCCGGCAACCACTCTTTTGTACAAGTCTTGCCGCTGTTGCATGTAATCCTTTGTACAAAGCGGGGGACGAGATCCTGTGCATCAAGAAGTTTATGTGTTGCGCACAACTTGTCAATACATGCTCTCATAATATTATATGCATGTGTTTACTAACATTTTGTGCAGCATCCACACCCGATAAGTGATAACGAGCCACTAGGCTCCATAACTTTATTTTCTTCTTTCTTCTCAAACAAGAAGAAGGTTCATCCACCCACAAGTTAAGCGGGGGAGGAGAAGATAATAGTGTGGGCCATGGCGCCGCCGAGGAACTGTCGCCTTGCCGAAATGGACAACAGAGAAGCTAAGTTGCTAAGTTTAAACGACCAGTTTTAAATTTTAAGTTATCTTCCTCGAACGATAGTACTTTGTATGGAAAACACATGCGCGAGGAACCAACTCGTGACTAGCTTGCGCCTTACTTTGTTTCGAGTCCGCTCAACAACTTAAGTGTGCTGCAACTAGTTTGCGACAAGGTTGCTTGTCGGAGACGGCATCGCCACGAAGCTCTTGAAGTTCCGCGACTCAGCGCTTTCATGACAAAGGTGTTCGTGACCGACAAGTTCCCTAAAAGCGTAGGGTATAAACATACAAGGAAGGAATCGAGTAAAGGAAATAACATTGCATTCGATTGCCTAAGATAGTGTATATTACATAATAACTTGTCGCGGATCTAATAGATTTTTCACCTAAACATGATCTACAAACGACAAGGGAAAGATAAGCTTACGGCCTAATCCACGCAGTCGCCATCGAGCCTCTTGACTCCGCTCACCCTGTCCACAATGGGTGCGATAAGGGCCTTGAGCGCTTCAACGTCTGCGGATGGAGGCAGGGACTTGAGGACTTTGGTGAAGTCGGCCTTTGGGTTGCGGAAGGCCACCTTCATCAACACCTTCGAGAGCCCAGCGCGAGACTTGGCGCGACTCCTCCGCCACTGCTTTGGGATCTCCTCCGGAGTCTGGCTGGAGACCCGTCAAGACGCCTTTGAAGAATAGGCTGAGCTTGACGCTGGGTTGAGGTTCTCGTCGGTGGAGTACCCAAGATCCGTCATCCCCAACTCCATCGGCTCATTATGGATGCCGTGGCAAGGTCCACAAGACCTTACATCCGATGCATTATGCTATCTCGGAGATTGTTCTGGGCGGTCACAACATTCGACAAGAACTCCTCGGTGGCCTTGATCTTTTCCAACAGGCCCGCTTCCGCTCCTTGGCGCCATTCAACGCCTCCGTCTGTGGTGGTCAGCTTCAGCTCAGATCCGCCTTGACGCCCTTGGCGGCATCGATCTCCTGATCTTTTCAGCGGCGACCTTGCAGCTTCGCCGAGGTGTAGGCGTCCTTCTCGCCAAGCGCTTCAACCCGACGACCTCCTCGGCACTCTTCGAGGGTGGACTCGGCTGAGCCACCCTCGTCTCAGTTCCTTCTTGGCGGCCTCGGCAGCAGCGGCAGATCCTTTGCCTCTGAAGTGGCCCGCTAATCGTTTGCTCGCAAGACGGCGAGATCTTCCTCATAGCTGCCGAGGTTGATCTTCCGCTGAGCCAGCTCACCTTCCCGACGGAGAGCTTCTGCCCGGCAAGCCTCTGCTACTCCTCGACCATGCCCTTCTCCAAGATGAAGGCCGCTTGCTCCTCAGCAAGCTGCTCCGCGCCTGCTATATCCGGAGAGTCTCTTTGTTGGTGCGTCGGAGCTCTTCCACGCGTTCTCCAAGTCAGCTCCCGCCCTCGCGACAAGCGCCTCGACTCCAGTTTGGCTTGCCGAGGCAGAGCGACAACAACCTCCTTAGTAGCTGCTCCTCCTCGGGCTCACCGCTGCTACTCGGGGCATCAACCAGCTGACGGCCGGCGGAGAAAGCAGTTCCGCATCGAAGGTCTCCCCTTCGCCGGTGCCTCGAGCTTGATGCCCATGGGAGCTTAATAAAGACACCCTCGCCGGCCTTGGTAGGCGCCGGATCATGACTCTTGAGTGCAGTGCGGCATCGGTAGCGGAGGATCGTGGTTTTGCAGACATCACGCTTAATATGCGACCCTATCCAAAAGGAACACGAAGGTCCCACCAAGGATAGACCCGCATATTGAAACGCTTTGCAAGGTGGATATCATTACATCAACATTACATAATAGATGGGTTACATACATAAGGCACAAATGCCACAACAATACATCAACATCATATACAAGAGATCAACATCCGACAAGCGGATGAAACATAAACAGAAACTCAAACGATATCCACCACTACCCAGGCTGCCGACTGGAACCTATCCCCGATCGAAGAAGAAGCGGAAGAAGAACTCCAATACAAGCAAACATCGCTCTCGGCGTCATGATCATCGCGTAACCTGTACCTCGCATGGCTGGTGGTGTAGTAATCTGTGAGCCACGAGGACTCAGCAATCCCATTACCATGGGTATCAAGACTAGCAAAGCTTAATGGGAAAGGAAGGGTAAGGTGGTGAGGTTGCAGCAGCGACTAAGCACAATATGGTGGCTAACATACGCAAATGAGGCGAGAAGAGAAACAAAGGCGGTCGTCAACTAGTAATGATCAAGAAGTGATCCTGAACTCCTACTTCGTCGCCGACATAACCCGAAACCGTGTTCTCCTCTCGATCAACCCCGAAAAGAGACACTCACGAGCTACGCTACGGTTGGTGTATTTTAGAAGAGTTTGCTTCAAGTTTACTACAACAGGATATTAACAAATTCCCATCTCGCCACATAACAGCATGGGCACGGCTCTCGAAAGTTTATACCCTGCGGGGTGTCCCAACAGCCCATGATAAGCTCTCGCGATCAACGAAGGATATTCCTTCTCCCGGGAAGACCCGATCGTCTCGGAATCCGGCTACAAGACATTCACAGCAATAAAACAAGACCAGCAAAACCTCCCTGCGTGCCGACACCACGATAGTAGCTGCACGTATCTAAATCTCGAGCCACGACCGGATGAGAAATACGTCTGACAACCGACGATACCCCAAGTTGCCTCGGGGCGGCACCGCAAGTGGCTCTAGTTTGGACCAACACTTAGACAAGCATTGGCCCGGGGGGGCTAAATAAAGATGACCCTTGAGAGTGTGACTCCCAAGGGAAAAAGGTAATAGGTGAGGCAAATGGTAAAACCAATGTTGGGCCTTGCTGGAAAAGTCTTATTCAAAGCGAACTGTCAAGGGGGTCCCATAAATCACCCGACCGCGTTAGGGACGCAAAATCCGGGAACATAATACCGATATGACGGAAACTAGGGTGGCAAGAGTGGAACAAAACACCAGGCATAAGGCCGAGCCTTCCACCCTTTACCAAGTATATAGATGCATTAATAATATAAGATATATTGTGATATCCCAACAAGTAAACATGTTCCAACAAGGAACAACAAGTCCATGTTCCAACAAGGAACAACCTTCATCTTCACCTGCAACTAACAACGCTATAAGAGGGGCTGAGCGAAGCGGTAACATAGCCAAACAACGGTTTGCATAGGAAAGGTGTCAAAGGTTAGAGGCTGACATGGCAATTTGGGATGGCTTGATAAATGTGTAATAGGTAGCGCAAGCATAGCGATAGAACGAAGCAACTAGCATAGCAATGATAGTAGTGAGATCCAGGGTAGCGGTCATCTTGCCTGAAATCCCGCAAGGAAGAAGAACGAATCCATGAAGAAGACGAACGGATGAAGCCGAACCAAGCATAGACGAACGAATCCTCACGATCGCAACGAAACAGGAACTAACAAGAAGAAGCACACAACATGGTAAACACAGCACACATGAACAAGGCATGATGCACAACAAGCATGATGCATGACAAAGCTAGATGAGGCTACTCATGGCAAGAGATGATGCAAACAAGAACAACACATCAAAGCAAGTTTAAATGAGGCGGAAACAACATATAACACTTCCAGAAGTCCTCATATGCAAATTTCGAAATTGGTCCAGATCTGAATAACTTTATGTTCAAGTTGTTAAACAGCAAGTTAATATGCACCACGATGATCTACACGAAATTCTAGTCAAGTTACATATAAAGTTCATTTGATTCGGAGCTACGGCCTAGAAGATATGAGCAAAACAAGATAAGCATGGCATTGATACAAAATGCACCCAAACATCAAGCAAACACCTCAAAACATGGATGCAACATGATAATATGAAACTACATGCAAAATCAAGCAAGTTTCATATAGAGCACACTCAAAACGGAGCAACGGTTCAACACATACACCCTATACAAGTTATAACAACAATCTGTCCAAAACAGCAAGTAGGCATATTGCAAGCATCAAAACAACAAGCTACAGCAACTTAACATGAAAACAAAAGGCATGGGCATGATGTACAGGTAAAGCTTTACAAAACATGAAGACTGAGCTATCTCCAGAAATCACTAGAACATGCTCAAACACACATGGCAAGATTGCAATAATAACAGTTTACTATCGATGAAATAACATCAAGGTTGCAATGTTTAGAGCTATCAAACAACATGTTACAGCAACTTATAATGACAAACAAAGGCATGGCATGAATCTACTAATTGCATAGAACAAAAGTCCCTTACTGACCATGAGCCAAAAGGATCGAGAAAATATGATGGCACCCATGTAAACATGGCAAGTTATATAACAGATTTATACATGGCAGTGAACAACAATAAGTAGGCATGTTGGTGAGCTTGAACCACTCACCACAGATCAATAAATGGCATGGCAAGGCAACCAACAGTAAGAAGACATGGCATAGAAGCTATGCATGGCAAGAACAACAACATAGCATGCAAGGATCAACTACAACAACCTTGGCAAAATTGAATAACATGTAAACAATCTGCCAGGAAACATTTTATAGCAAAAGTAGAGCTCGATTGACTCAAGCTATGGCACTCCATAATTGCAAACAAGGGCATGGATGGATAGAGCAAGACATTTATAACAAAACATCCTTACTGAAGTATCTCAAAATATGCATGGATCTCTTGTAGCATCAAGTTAACATGGCATCAAAATATTAGCAAAACAGGGCTGAAATCAGCAACATCAAGACACCTAGTTTGCATGCTTGTGCTAGTCACCACATAGATCACAAAAATACATGGCATACACCCTGGAAATATGGCATGGCATATTACAAAACACATGTAGGACTCAAGTCCATAGGATGCACACATCAATCATGGCAAAAATGACAAAGTGCATGTTCGTTAAGAAAGAAACTAACATCACATAGCACTCTTCCAACAGCATTTCGGGCATCAAGATGAGCTCAAATGAAAATGATGCAATGAGATGAAATGATCTACTCTTCGGGACGAACATTTTGACAAATTACACGCATGAAACGGAGCAGCGATGACGGAGTTATGATGTGATGAAAATGCAACAAAATATGCAACAAATTCGGGACAATGTGGAAAAAACAGAGGGAGGAAAGTCAACCGACGAGGTGGTTCGGGACGGGAGATCCGGACGATGCGCGGCTTGATCATCTCCAGTGGATCTGATCCACCCCGGCATATCCGGCCGAGAGCTCACGGAGTGGGGCGGGACGGTGGTCGGGCGGCGGCGGGCTGGCCCGGGGCGGAGGGGCGCGTGAGGGAGGAGGCGAGGCGGCGAAGGCGGCCCAAGGCCGGCGGAGCATGCATGCGGCCGGGCGGAGGGGCACCGGCGGAGAGGCGACGGCGCGATGCAGCGGCACAGCGGGCGGCATGGCGGGCGGCCTGCTGGCGGGCGAATGAAGGCGCGGATGCTGGGTCGAAGCGGGCCTGCCCAAGGCCCCACGGGCTGGACAGGCGGCGCTGCCGGGCGGTGCTATGTGGCAGCCCCTGGGCGCAGGCGGCGGCGGAGACGCCCGCCGGTGGATACGTGCCCGGGCGCGAGGAAATTGTAGGGTTTCTGGGAATTTGGATGCGATTTCGGGAAGGAAGACATATTTATAGGTAGACGGAGCTAGGAGAGTCCAAATGAGGTGCGGTTTTCGGCCATGCGATCGTGATCGAACGACCGAGAGCATGGAGGGGAGTTTGCTGGGTTTTTGGGCCACTTTGAAAGGGGTGTTGGACTGCAATGCAAAAGAGGCTTTTGCGGTTACCCGGTTAACCGTTGGAGTACCAAACGACCTCCAAATGGCACGAAACTGGACAGGCGGTCTACCGGTGCTATACCAAGGCCGCTTGACAAACCTCGGTCCATTCGGAGACCGTTTAACACCCGCACATGAAAAGAGGTAAAAGAGGGCGCCGGGAGACATAGGAGTGCCGGATTGCAAAACGGACAACGGGGAAAATGCTCGGATGCATGAGACGAACACGTATGCAAAATGAAATGCACATGAAGACATGATATGAAATGCAGATGATGTGTATCACCGCGATGCGGCTATATCTCCCCGCGTGTCGAGGCACGACTTAGAGGCATAACCGCATTGAAAGCAATGTCGCAAGTGAGGTAATCTTCACACAACCCATGTAATACATAAGGGAAAGCGATACATAGTTGGCTTACAATCGCCACTTCACACAATACATGAGTAAAGCATTACATCATACAGATACAATCAAGGTCCGACTACGGAACCAAAATAAAAGAAGACTACCCCAAATGCTACACAGATCCTCGATCGCCCCAACTGGGCTCCACTATCGATCAATCAAACGAAACAACACAATGAACAAGATCTTCATCGAGCTCCTCCTTGAGCTCGGGAAAAGGCCACCGCACGGTTTCATCGGCACCGCAAACTGGTTTTGAAGTATCTGGAGTCAATGGACTCAGCAATCTCACACCCCCGTAGATCAAGACTATTTAAGCTTAAAGGTAGGATGTGGTAGTGAGGTGGAGCTGCAGCAAGCTTAATAGCATATATGGTGGCTACATACGCAAATGAGAGCGAAGAAAAGGCAAAAGCACTGGCTTCAACAACTATGATCAAGAAGTGATCCTAAAACTACTTACGCCAAACATAACTCCAACATCAGTTCACTTCCTGACCACGAGAAGAGACCATCACGGTTACACACGCGTTGGTGTATTTTAATTAAGATCAACTTCGGTTTTCTACAACCGACATTAACAAATTCCCATCCGCCACATAACCGCTGGCACGGCTTTAAAGTTCAAACCCTGCAGGGTGTCCTAACTTAGCCCATGATAAGCTCGCGATCAACGAAGGTATTCCTCTCCTGAGGAAGACCCGATCAGTCTCGAATCCTGCTACAAGACATTTCAAAGAACAAAACAAGACCAGCAAAAGCCGCCTGATGTGCCGACAACTCTGATAGGAGCTGCACATATCTCGGTCTCGTGGCACACCGGATGAGCAAGACGTCGGGTTGGCATAAACCCCGATTGCCTGTGGGGCGCCGGACATCGCCGTTTGGACCAAGACTCAAAGGAGAACTCGCCCGGGGCTAAATAAAGATGACCCTGCTCCTAAAACCCAAGGGAAAAGGGCATAGGTGAGGCAAATGGTAAAACCAATGTTGGGCCTTGGCTGGAAAAGTCTTATTCAAAGCGAACTGTCAAGGGGTCCCATAAATCACCCGACCGCGTTAGGGACGCAAAATCCGGGAACATAACACCGGTATGACGGAAACTAGGGCGGCAAGAGTGGAACAAAACACCGTGCATAAGGTCGAGCCTTCCACCCTTTACCAAGTGTATAGATGCATTAATTAAATAAGATATATTGTGATATCCCAACAAGTAAACATGTTCCAACAAGGAACAACATCTCCATGTTCCAACAAGGAACAAACTTCATCTTCACCGCAACTAACAACGCTATAAGAGGGCTGAGCAAAGCGGTAACATAGCCAAACAACGGTTTGCTAGGAAAGGATGGTTAAAGGTTTGACATGGCAATGTGGGTGGCATGATAAGCAAGTGATAGGCATCGTAGCATAGGCATAGCAAAAGAGCTTAGCATCTAGCAAGCAAAGATAGAAGTGATTTCGAGGGTATGGTCATCTTGCTCGAAATCCGCAAGGAAGAAGAACGAGTCCATGAAGAAGACAAACGGATTAAATCGAATAATGAATCCTCACAACTCCGAACTAAACCGAAGCTAACGAGAGAAGCAACCCGAAAGAAGCAAACAACATAGTAAACACACAAGCATAAACATGGCATGATGCACAATCAAGTATGATGCATGTCCGTTTAATGAGGCATGGCATGGCAATATGCACAAACAATCCTACAAAATTAGTGGAGCTCAATATGCAACGAGTTGCATATTGACGGAACACCACATCACTTATTTAGTTCTCTCCCGATTAGGTACTCGACAATATTAAATGTTATTAAACATGGCAAGAGGTGAAGCACAACAAAACTACCTAACTAGGCAAGTTTAAATGAGGCCGGAAACAACAACAACAATTCCGGAAAAATCCTCATATGCAAATTATGGATTCGGTACTGATCTGACCTAAAGCATATTTTAGAGTTGTTAAACATGCAAAGCAAGTACACCATGTTAATCTATGCATTTTCTACCCCATTTACATATATAATTTATTTAAACCGAGTTACACGGTTATTTAGTTATGAAATAAATCATTTTAGCATGGCATTTAAGCAATTAATGCAAACAACAATTATAAACATTTTAATTGTTGTTATCATGATGCGGATGACAAGTGCAAGTTTATGCAATTTTTATGAAAACGCTTGATAAGAGCATTATGAAGCATTGTGTCACCGTGGTGGAAGAAAGGTGCCACGTCGGCAACGAACCAAATGGTGCCACGAATATATCGGTTCCGGACAAACTCATCGAGATCGGTTTGCAAAAGAAAGCGGAGCGGAGCGAAGTCATGCAAGATGGTGGGTGATCCTGATTACGGGTTCCCACGGAACGCATGGCATGGCAACAAGGAGGAACATCGCCAGGACATTCGACACGGTGCAAACATATCGTGTATCTCATACATGGGCGGCATCTCATCGCGGGTCGCTCCCAAGGTTATACCTTCGATCGCTCAAACGGAACGGTCGCTCGCTTTCAGAGGGAAGTAGTCGACACTACATGAGGGGAAGTAGGCGCTCACGCTCGATGGTAGTGGTACATCTCGCCATCGGAAGTAGTTGTTCATGTCCTGCGGATGTTCGGGTCGACGGTAGAGGTACACGCTTATCCGGGTATTTGTCTGGATCCGGGTCTTGGCGTATTCAGGTTTCCCGTAGGGGTACTTGTCGATATCCGACGGTCTTGCGATCCGGCGGGGTACTGCAGTTTAGTAGTCGAACTTGACGGAACCGGTCGTCTCGAGGGTAGTCGGTACTTGTCGCATCCACGCAGTAGTCGCAACTTGACGGGCCTCGCTGACTCGGGTACTTGGCGGTAAAAATCTCAAGATGGCCCTCAGCGCCCTGGTTCGGTGGTTGAGGGCGCCCGGAACTCTCTGGTTCCTTGTGGAGTTTCGGTGGTCGCCACCACCGAGGAAGCGGGCAAGGGGCGAGGGGGACCGGGCGCAGGAGCGGGCGAGGGTCGAAGGCGACGAAAGGGAGATGCGCCCTCCCTCCCCTGGCCGAACGGGAAGTAGGCGGAGCAGGGCTCATCTCGTCCCTGCCGGTGGACGACTGGGGCGGCGCGCGTGACGCAAGTGAGACGGAGGGGCGACGCCAGCAGGGAGGCGGCTCGGAGTTGGGACGGCGGCGGCTTGAGAAGACCAGCGCTGGGCGCTGGTGGGTCGAGCCTAAAGGAGTACGACGGGGCATGGGAGGCGGAGCTCCGCCCGAGAGGCGCGTGGGGAACCGCGAGGAAGGTGACGGAGGAGGGTGGCGCTGGAGAGGAAGGGGAGGCCGAGGGATCGGGATCGCCGAGCGAGGGAGGAGCGAGGGGAGAGAGCGGGAGATCGGGCGCGAGAGAGAGAAGGAGATCGAGGCAGTAATGGAGGGATCTCTCCGTAATGGCGCCTCGAGAGAGGGACCGAGGAGAGATGAGATGCGCTGGGGGCTGGGCTAGGGGTTAGCAGAGGCGGCCTGGGCCTTGGTCGCAGCACAGGTTAGGCCGGGCCCGGTGGGAGGAGAAAGGCCTGGGCTGGGCCGGACCATGGAGGCGCCAGGTGGGCTCGACGAGGGGCCGGATCTGGCCGGGCTGCCTCTCTCACTAAAAAGAAAAGAGAAAAGAAAAGAAACGAAGATTAAGAAAGAAAGAAAGAGAGGTTAGAGGAAGAAGTTGACACACGGATAATTTTCTCGGGCCCACAAAATATGAAGAATTTAAAAAATGTCCCAAGGATTTTGTGGAACTCCGAAAATGATAGAATAAAAATGGCAAAGTTTTGAGATCAACTCTGAGCGGGAAAAGGCATGGGATTTATTTTGCAAGTGGGTTATGGTGATTCCAAAACAATGGAATATTTTTAATATAGCTCCCTAATATTGGGAGGATATGTTATAAAGAGAAGTCACCATGTGAATCCCTCGGCTTAAATGGGATCAAAAATCCATACAATTTATTTAGAAGAGTTTTAAAAATTAATGATATGATGGCATGATGACATGATGCAATGCAAGAGATGACATGAGAATGCACAAACAAAAACAAATCACACGACAAAACTCTAAACCCTCGAAGGCAACCTAAGTCTGGTTTGGAGCGCCACATGATGACATGGTAAGCAAAAAACACGTAAGCACATGGGCCATGGCAAAGACGGCGAATAATCGGGAAGACATAATTCGCACATCGAACTGGGTGTTGGCAGCGCCTGGCGCCCTGCGGCCTCAGGGGCGTCGGTCGATATGAATTCCTCCCAGCCTCGCCGTAACCTTAGCGGTCTCTCCTGTGGCCCAGGCGTCAAGCGCGGACCTCCTCCTCCATGTTGGCGGCGTCGACATTTTAAGCGCAGCGTCCTCCTCATTAAACCCGGTCTCCATCGGATCTCCAGCGGAATGGATC